>PVKS010004448.1:0-93234 GCA_004027875.1 Aplodontia rufa | reverse complement strand
TAACTTTTAGACAATGATAATACTTTTGGACTTCAAGTCCCCACATGGAGTTTAGGGTCAGTTGGGTGCAGGGACACTGGGGGACCTGGAAATTTTGGATTTCATGGGTTGAGCACGCAAGGGTGAATAATAGTGAAGGTCATTGGACAATGACCACACAGTTGATAAAATTCAGAGGAGTAATAGGTATGTCACATAGTGAAAAACGGAAACAGCAATTCCTACCTCAAAGGGCAATAACAAACATTTCAGCCCCAATCCCTGCTTCTGTCCAAAAAAAAAAAATTTTTTTTTTAATTTTAAAGAAAGAAGGACAGTGGGGAGGGGTGGAGAATGTGTTATTTAGTTTTTTATATGGCTTTCATTGCTCTGACAGTTGTGTAAGTGGTGCTTGGGCTGGGGCTCGAACCCGGGCCCTTGTGCATGTCAGGCAAACACCATATCCACTGAGCCACTGCTGCAGCACCTCAAAATGTTTTGTTTTTTGTATGTACCTTTGCATTTGAACTTGCGGGGCGGGGGTGTCTCCGATTCCCAGAGTCAGGGCGACCTGCCTGGGCATTTCTGCTCTTACCCTGCGCTAATGTTTATCGACATGCCTATAACAGTGCCATGACGTCAGCGGACCTCAGCCCTCACTCCTCAGGCTGTGCCCACCTCATCAAGGGTGCATAGCCCCAGGGCTGAAGCAAGGCTTTTGAGGAACATGCACCTAAATAAGTAAAGCGCATCATACAGAAATGGTCAGCACACCAGCATCAGTAGGTCTCTGAGCGGATGAAGGCTCACTCACTGAATGAGCGTCTACTTGAAATTATCTGCAAGGACTCAAGACTGCTGTTTCCTAACATCTTCTCTATGAATACTATCAAGGAAGCCTTGACCATGGTCTTTCTTCCAACTGAGCAATGACAGCAACATTACATTCGGAGGCAAAATGACTAATTACTGTTTCAGATCAGTATTTGCGTAGATGGAAAGCAAGCAACCAAGTATCTGAAATTCCCAGGATAGTCATTTTGACAGGTGGCACTAGAGTGTATGCTATTAAGAAACGGACTAAATAGGAGCGTGTACAAGGAATTTGTGATAACTATCATCTCCAAACATGCTTTTCTCTCGGGGGATATGACCACCAGTGCTGAATCTTTTATGGTTATTTTACAAGTTCACTTCCCTAAGAAAAGGCATCAGAAGGCACACTGATGCACAGCATTTGCAAACACCAGGGAACAGCCCTGGCGCGCATCAAGCCTCAAAGCAGGTGGGAGAAGACGGAATTAAACCCTTTTTTGTTGTTTTGGTACTGGGGATTGAATGCAGGCATGTTTTAGCATTGAGCCACATCCCTACCCTCCTTTTTAAAGAGAGATGGACAGTGAGAGAATTATTTTAGTTTTGCATGTGCTTTTGTTGCTGACACTTGGTTGTGTGCGTGGTGCTGGGGTTTGAACATGAGTCCTCGTGCATGCCATGCAAGTGCCTAACCACTGAGCCACCACTTCAGCACCTGGCCCCCACAGCCCTTTTCATTTTTTTTTAAAAAGGACAGTGAGAGAAAGAATCCATTTTGTTTGATTTTTCCTGTGGCTTTTGTTGCTCCAACACTTCGTTGTGCACGGGGTGCTGGGGTTCAAACCTGCATCCTTGCACATGGAAGGCAAGTGCTGTAACCACCCCCAGACCTCCCAGCCCTTTTTATAGTTTATTTTGACATAGGCTGTCACTAAGCTTGCAACCATCCTGTCTAGCCTCTCTAGCCGCTGGGATTATAGATGTGTCACCATGCCCCGTCAGAATAAAAATTTAAAAAGGGTTGGGAGGGTAGCTCAGTGGCAGAGTACCTGGCCCTGGGTTCAACCCACAACATTATACACATACATCCACACCCAAAGGGGATTAAAGGAGGGATGTTTTGGCACTGATCAATGCAGGGATGGATGGAAAAAATAAATCACTCCATCTACTTGGTGGAATATTATGCAGTTATTTCTTTAAAATTTTTTATTTTAATGAAAATTTAATGGCATATTGTGAATATTAATACTGTAGAAAAAACAAAACGATTGAAACACTCAAATGTAAGTAGTGGTAATGTCTGGAAATAAAAATTTGAGTAATTTTTGCTTCTTTATTCTTTCCTGTTTCCCAAATTTCTGCTGTGAATACACATTTCTATAATCAGAAAACTATGTTTTGCTTTTTCATAAAAGGAGAAAAATCCCTTCACTTGAATAGGCCCATAGCTTCTTTATGCAAAGGCAGAGTGTATGGTCACTTAATTCATGCTTTATGCTTTTTTTTTTTAATTTGTTTTTAAAGAGAGAGAGGGACAGTGAAAGAGAGAATCAATTTTTTACTTTTAGTTTTTCATGTGGGTTTTGTTGTTTCAATACTTAGTTGTGTATGTGGTGCTGGGGTTTGAACCCACGTCCTTGCGGATGCCAGGCAAATGCCATAACTGCTGAGCCACCACTCCAGGCCCCCATGTTGAGTTTTTTGGGAGCTGAAATGGGCACCCCAGGAGCCTATGAATGCACACTGCCTTATTTGTTATATAACCTCATCAGATGACGCTGACACACAATACAATCCAAGAACAGTATCACAAAACACATCACTGAAGTATACTAAAATAAGGTTATTTACTTAAAAATGATACATTGGACATAATCTGAATATAGAACAAAGCAATTAATGGTAAACTTAAGGCACCTTTTAAACCAGATGCTGTACAAAATTCATTTAGTGTGTTACATATCAAAGATGAATCTGTATTTTTGGTGTTTCACAATTGCATAATAAAACTGTTTAAACCCTTTTTCAATGCTTATGTACAGTTTCCCTAATTAAGCCATAATGATATTTTCATTTTATACAATATATACTACATTTTAGTTTTTAAGTGGGAAAAGACAAAAGGTCACTAAAGAGCTTAAATAATTCCACTGAAAGCAGAGTACAGAGCACAAGCTAAAATTACAATATGCTTAATCCTTTGCAAAAGCCATATTCACGTATTTTCTTTATGGGACAATCCTTCCACATGGATTCATATGCTGCTGCTCTGGATTTAATTTGGTTCTTATGAACATGTTTCCTCTGTGCAGTTTCCACTGTGACTCTTCTAAAGGTACCGAGGCAAGAAGATAACTGCTACACGCTACTTCAATGTCTGACCCAAGTCAATAACAATATTACCAGTTTTAAATAGTACAAGGACTACAACAATTTCCTTTATAAATCAATTAATATTTCTGCCGTTGAAACTATTTTAAATGTTTAGAAACACTTCAAAACTATATGAAAAGAAATGTGTTTTAAATTACTCAGTATCAAATGCAACCTTGGGACAACTCAGAAATGCATGTGTTTTTAAAAACTGTAGTGTATTTCTGTTCTAAACAGAAAACAGCATCTGAAAAAAAAGTACTGAGTATTTGTTAGAGTGAATAAATAAAAACCTGGCACATTCTAGGTAAATATGATTTACCAAAAAAAAAAAAAAAGGTCACCAAGTTTAGAAAGCACTTCTTAACATTAGAAAGGCAATACAACATGTTGATTATAATTTTATTTTGTGAAACTAATTCTAGAGAAATCAGATTCAAATTTTATACTTCAGAAACTTTTCAATAAGAAAGCACAGTAGGGCTGGGGATACAAGGCCTTGGGTTTGATCTCCAGAACTGCCAAAAAAAAAAAAAAAAAAAGTAGAAGTTCAGAATAAACAAACTCAAACAAACAAATTTGTGTTTTGGCACTTTCCTGGGGATTGAACTCAGAGCCTCTCAATCTTAATATGCCTTTAATCCCAGATATATTCATCAGCAATTTGTTTTGAGGGTTTTTTCTTTTTTTAAAGAGAGAGACAGTGAGAGAGAAAGATAGAGCCAATATTTTTATTTACTTTTTCACATGGCTTTCATTGCTCTGACACACCATTGCAAATGTGGTGCTGGGGTTCGAACCTGAGTCCTGTGCATGCCAGGCAAGTGCCGTAGCCTCTGAGCCACCACTCCAGTCCCAGAGGGTTAACTTTTGCTGTTTATATTCTGGTAGTTTTGATTTTTAAGCTTTTATGATTTAATTATTTAAAGGGATGACTGAAGCTACACATTTTAAAAATGCTAAATTGGTAAGTGGGAGAAAATCATGGCATCCAGCATTTTACTACATAACACTTCTTATCGGTCCTTAAGTATTTCATTTACTGGATGAACTTCAAATTTAAGAGTAAGAGGGAGAAAGAAGAAAAGAAGCTTCATGCAATCTTTTTAGATTTTAGTATTACAAATAATGGCAGCTTTTGCCTTTTAAAGAATATGTTGTACTAGAAAATGACTGTATTGAACATATTTCTAAGGTTAATTCTTTCTTTTTTTTTTAGTACTGAAGATTGAGCCCAGGTGCACTCAGCCACCAACCCACAACACCAGTCCCTTGTATTTTTTATTTTGAGACAGGGTCTTACTAAGTTGCTTAGGGTCTCACAAAGTTGCTGAGGCTGGCGTTTAAACTTTCGATCCTCCTGACTCAGCCTCCTGAGCTGCTGGGATTACAGACATGTGCCACCACACCTGGCAAGGTTAATTTTTGTTACCACTTTTACTCGATCAAATTAGTTTAAAAAAAAAAATCATTACAGTGGTCTCATACACTATCTGTTACTTTTCAGCTGTACGCACCATTTAAAAAACATTTCTAAGAATAAAGTTTGCCTTTCTTTACATATTTTCTTTATTATTAAGAAGATAAATATTTTTTAAGATAGCTTATCAAGGGAAAAATAAATCATAGTTAACTAAGTAAATTAAGTCTATTAAGTGTTCTCCAATCACCTGGTAATTCTGATTAAAATATCTATTTCTCAGTATCCATACAGGAAACACATTCTGAAAAAGTTATTGGGTATTAACAATATGTAATTTACTTATTTTGATGAACTCTTCAAACTTTTTGTTAGATGAAACTTATTTGATATGTGTAGAAAATGTTAAATTTTAGCCTGAAATAACAGTTAAGTCTTTGGTGATGGTTAGATACATGCTCAGATTTCTGCCATTTAATTTGAACATATTTTCTTCTTTTTAAAAAAATTTCAACCTTTTTGACTATGCTGTGATACAATCACATTTATTTCATATTATATGCAAATAAATTTGTTTTACCTGATGCTCTCATGAGTTGGTTATTCACAAGAGATTAATATTTAAAACATACTATAAGAGCATAAGTTTAAATCAGTATTCCTTGAGATAACAAAGTCTCTATAAAATATGTATCACTTTATTGAATAGCAGCTACACAGTGTAGATGTGGGCACTAAATACTCAAAGCTTTTGCCTTATTCTTCATTGTCTTCACAAATCAGGGACCAGAAATTATAAAATGATTAAATTGATGTCTAAAACACATTTAAGAGTCATTGATAAATTTATATCAGTGCTAACATAAATTTCTAATTTCCAGCATCCTTTTATTTTGTAAAGGAAAATTCAGATGGCAATATCTTAATGAAGTTTTGCTTGGTTAAGTTCTGGATTTGACATGTTACTTTGAATCCACCAATTCTAAAAAAATTCATATGAAGTTCTATTTTAGAACATTTTTTTCCTTTAAGGATAGGATGTGAGGTACGTGTGAGCTGGTTTTTATAGTATGAATGTATGTACATATGTAAAATATAGTTGTAAATGAGTGGGTGTTTTGCAAATAAAGCACATTACACACAAAATATAAATAACTTCCCTTTTAAAAGTTACTGAGAATAAAGAATACAGAACATGATTATAGGCACTTACATTGCTATCAAATGCAGTAATTCACTTCAATAAGAAGTGTTTTCTTTATAAGCACGGTTCATGGTATTGGAAGCTACAACTTTGGAAGAATGCTTTTCATGACAAAATTATTACCAAAAAAAAAGATGGTGGTAGAAGAAACAGTACAAATTTCCAAACATTTTAAATTTCTTTTGGCTTTCATAATAACTATTATGTTTAAAGATAAAGTTGGTGGGGAAGCTACCTTAATTGCAAGGTAAATGGCTTTTATGAGATTGGCAAATCTTGGTCAGATACTGCATTTTAAAGCACAAAACTACCAGCCACCAACATCTTCCTGTGCATTCATAAATTATTTTCTTCTAATTCAAATGGCAGCAGAGGAATACTGGTTTAAGTGTGCATACGCACACACACCATCATCCAGGAAGGCATGATGCACTATCATGAACTAAGCAGAATCCCAAAGAGATCATAACCTATAGACTGTTTTACAAAGGTAGAATACAAACAAATCGAATTTTCTCAGATAGAAGGCAAAAGTGTGTATTTCTCCATCTCCGCTGAACACATTTAGCTTCTTAAGGCTTTCACAGAAAGCACCACTTTATGAACAGGCAATTCAGTACCCAGAGTTTGACTGGAGACTTATTAATCAGGACTGAAGTTTTGATGCAGTTCATAAAAACCCAATTGAAAAAAAAAAAGGCATCAAAAACCACATTTAAAATAAAGTTGTCCATATATAAAGAATGAAGGGCTTAGAAGTTCCCAGCTTGTAGTCTACAGAGTACTGAAAGGTTTAATGTTAGCAGCCTGTGAAGGTGTAGTGAGGAAAGAGTCTGAGAACCAGTCAACATCCATATTCCATGCTAATTCCACCTATTCCTTGGGGGAGCATAGTCCTTGCAGTCTAGAATTTCCCCTTAGGATTGTTTAAGTGTCAAATCTTTACATCTTGGGATTCTACCATCTTGGCAAGTGTCTTCTTGATTCTCAACGCTGTAAGTCTGGAGGCTGGATTGTGGGCCCAGCATTCTGACATCAGCTTCAAAACTGCTCGCAGACACTGAAAAACAAAGAGCATGTAGTGAGCAGAAAGCATCTTTGGCAACATTCATCAATGACTTCTCTGGGGGTGAGCTCCACTTACTTCATCACTGTTCCACCGGTTAGACACAATTGGCCGCAAACGTTTGACACACACCACTTCACGCATGTCTTCGTAGGATGGGTCACTGGGTACCATGTTGTAATATGGCAATTGGTACTCCTCCACTATCCCTGTTGGGAGAGAGAAAAATGGTGATGAACAAATGCAACAATTTATGTAACCTTTCTCACTGAGCTGTGGAGCTACAACTTATTCCTGCATAAAGGAAAAAAGGAATATAGATGGATGGTTCCTTTTTATAGCAAATACATATTTTGATTTATGTCCCATTATTTCCTCTACCTCAACCAGGAACCCCTTTACAACTATGATAGTCTATCAACAAAGGGCATACTAATATTCCTAAAAAAAAAAAAAAAAAAAAAAAGCAAAATCATTCACCACACTAAAAAATTTTATTTCAATCTAAGTATCTACTCATCCAACTGTTCCTCCTATTAAGGAATATAGTTTTTACTATGTTATGTTTGTTTGCAGGGGAAAGAATCACCATGATGCACAGATAAGAGTACATGCAGCAGGCCTGCCTGAGACTGCTCTCCTTAGAAAGGCCCAACTGCAAGATTGGCCATTGGCTAGTGCCTGGGAACCTGAATGGCAAACAGTTCTCTACAAAGATGGAAATTTCCCTAAAAACACATGGTGTCTCCCTGTACAAACCATATGGTGTATGCTGAACACCTGCTTTCAGACTTCTGGGAGACTGGAATTTTGTGGTACTTGCTAGGGAAAAAGGATCCTCATGTGACCAGAATCCGATATAATCTATGGGTGCCGAATGTCTAATAAGCTTCTCTGGATAATAATACTTCAAACACATCACAACTTGCTCTCCATAATAAGGAGATGATTTTTGGAAGTCTTGTCTGGTTTTCTCAGAATTTTGCCTGAGGTACCGTCTTCCTTTTGCTGATCTTAATTTGTATTCTTTCAGTGTATTAAATCTGAGCAATGAGGACAACTACATGATAAGTCCTATGGATCCTTCCACAGGATCTGCAAGTGGTCCTGGGAACTCCTGACATACATGAAGTTACAACACATAATTGTAGCTATTATTTTAATTTTTTTTTTTAAAGAAAGAGGGACAGTGAGAGAGAGAGAGAGAGAGAGAGGGAGAATCAGCTTTATTTAGTTTTTCACGTGGCTTTTGTTGCTCTGAGACTCCGCTGTGTACATGGTGCTGGGGTTTGAACTCGCATACTTGTACATGATGGGTAAGCGCCATAACCACTAAGCCACTGCTCCAGCCCCTATTTTAAATAATCTAACAATAAGACACACTACTCAAACTCCTACCTCCTGTGATACAACGACGAGCCATTTCCCAAATGATAAGGCCAAAGCTATAGATGTCAGCCATTATGTAGGGCTGGAAATGGTTTTTATTCAGGCTTTCATCTAGCACCTCTGGAGCCATATATCGCTTGGTGCCCACCCTGGTATTCAAGGGCACATCAACTTCATTTGTATCACTGCAACAGGGGAAAGACAACATCTTTGAGGTTGAGGGCAAAGAATGAAACTATCTTATATTTTTGTCACATTCTGTAAATGTCTAAAATATACATATTCATTTCCTTATCAGAAATCCTTGCTAGATATATAATAAAATTTAGCATTTTTAGATTTTAGAAAAGTAATATGCCCTTTAAATATGTTACATATTATATAACTTCCCTAGCAATGTACCCACTGCTCCTTAACCTCATTGCTATGTCCACAGTGAAACACTATGTCTGACGATTCACACTAAATGGGATGAAAACCACAATTTTTGTCACCAGTTTGGTGACTCTCTAAGAACAATACCAAACAATGCTGAATATAAGAAACAATGGCAGATAATTATATTTACGAAGAAGTGAATATGAGAATAAATAATTTGCTTTTGCCACTCTCACATGATAAACTTAGCATTCAAGACAGGATTGTTTTATTCTGCATCAATCCAATCAAATTAGTTCTGTTATGAATAATGCTTACATCAATATATTGACAATCAGTAATAAATAATTTATTAGTTTTTTAAATTTTGGGATTAAATTTTAAAGTTGAAGACACGAATGCTTTGTTGTTTATGCCCCTAGGTCTAATGGGTTCTAGAAATTATTCTCAAGCAGAGATCAATATAACATGCTGTATTTTCTTACTTAGCATCTGACAAATATTTAAGCCAACAAACACATCAATTTAGAACGCTGTAACACCCAGGGAAGATTTAGATGGTTCTTACACTTGTTTCATAAACTAGAACTTTCATTTATGGCCTGAAACAAATTATTTGTTTTGGTTTTTGTTTTTTGTTTTGTTGTACTGGGGACTGAACTCAGGGGGCATTTAACCACTGAGCCACATCCCAAGCCGTTTTTATTTTGAGACAGGGTCTTGCTAAATTACTGAGGCTGGCCTTGTACTTGTGATCCTCCTGCCTCAGCCTCTCAAATCACTGGGATTGCAGGTGTGTACCACGACATCCCGTTCCTGAAATGAATTCTGAAATGTGAATCAACTTTTGTAACATTAAAATGGGCATCAATGGTTTCCTAAACATTTTATAATTCTACATTGTTTTTTAAAAACCTGACAATATCAAGTGGTGATGGAGAATCAGCATACTTATCTTTCCCTATCTATAGGAGTATCAACTGACACATGATTTCTGAAGGGATAGTACACAAGGGATAGTATGCCTTAATTTAATAGATACAAACTCTGTTTCTCTTCTATAAAAAATTTATTTGTTAAATGCTTTGAATCAACAGTCCCTTTTTAAGGAATCCATCATGAAGAAATACCTGGACAAGTACTTAAGAATATAATATCTATACGGATAAAATAAAATAATGCTCAATAAGACTTTTTTTAAAAAAATAATGTAAGTAAAAAGTAAAGTGGTGGCAATATTAATGTCCCTTAGTTGGGTCACGGAAAAATGTATCTAGTACCTTCATGTTACTGAATACTAAACATTTATCAAAAAGAATGAGGGGGATATAAAAAAACAGAAATAGAAAGATGTCTATTAGAATAAAAAGCAGGAAATCAAGAATTATGTATAATTTTCATAAAAAGATGAACCAAAAAATTTAACTTAATATTTACAGAATTATGTATCATGAAGACTTCATACATTTTTACAATTCAAATGTCCTAAATGCAAACAGGCAGATATCTTTTAGAGACTAAAATAATTTCAAAACAGTGGGGCAAAGAACCACCTACCTGTTGAATTTAACAGCAAGGCCCAGGTCAGCAATACAGCAACTTCCATTTTTCTTGATGAGGATGTTTTTGCTCTTTAGGTCTCGATGAGCAATTGCAGGCTTCCCTTGGGTGCCATAAATTTCTGTGTGGAGGTGGCACAGCCCACAGGCAGCTGAATAAGCCAACTTGAGCAGGGCTCTAGTGTCTAGTGTAGCACATTTCAGGAAGTCGTAGAGAGACCCATTTTCATGGTAATCAGTAATCAAATAGAGCTGAGTCCAGGAACCTGTGCCTTTGATGTCTGCTGCTATAAAACCTGTCCAATTAGTTTAAAAGATTAGTTATCATCAGAGGAGTCATGAATGTTCATTCAGGATACTGAGAATAACATATCATCATGTACAGATAGTAATAATTTGATTTGCCTGGCAAAAATTCTTGAATGTATTACAAAGAATTTTACTTCTACCATTTATACACATAATTACACTTCTGCAAAAAATTACAATAATCCTAAAAATAATCACGAAAGTAATAGTAATATGACTAGGGAAAAAAAGTCACATATTATTTGACAACCTGCAGAATCTACCAATCTACATGATTCTCTAGAGGAAAAGACTCTCAAATATTAAGAGGAAAAATAGACACTTCAATAAAGTATATAATGGGGCTGGAGCAGTGGCTTGGTGGTTATGATGCTTGCCTGGCATACCCAAGTACATGGGTTCAAACCCCAGCACCCATGTACACAGCTAAGTGTCAGAGCAATGAAAGCTATGAGAAAAACTAAATAAAAATTGATTCTGTCTCTCTCTCTCTCACTGTTCCTCTCTTAAAAAACAAAATATAATTATAATATTTAACCAAGAGTTAGCTCCTAACTAAGTCAACTCACTCAACTTGCCCATTGATGCCTCAGCCCTTATCTGTCTTGTTAGTCTGGCTCACAGATTATCAGATCTACAGTATTGCCCACTTTTCCTTGTTCTTTCTCTTCCTCTCTCCCTTAAGGTTGTTGAGTGCTGAACTGAGTTGAATAGTGTTGCTTCAAAATTCTTATTCATGTAGAATCTATAAATGTGACCTTATTTGGAAAGAGTCATTATAGATGAAATCAAGTGTACATAGGACCATATAGCATCAGGGTGGGCCCAAATACACTGGTCTCCGGTAAGATGGAAATGAAGACAAAGGTACATAGGGATGACCATGTAACAACAGAAACAGAGACTGGAGTGCTGTCTATAAGGCAAGGAATACCACAGATGGCTGGGCACATCTATAGCCAGGAAGGAGCAAGAGAGATCTTCCCCTAGAGCCTTCAGAGGGAGGATGGCCCTGGCAATAATTAATTTTAAACTTCCAGCCTCTAAAACTCTGAGAAGACAAAATTCTGTTGTTTTATGCCTCCCAACTCACAGCATATTGTTATAGCAGCAAAAGGAAAAGAATGTAAGTGCCTGTTATGTGCTTGACAATATGTTATTCACTCTTGAGGGGTAGAGAAAAAGTAGGTGAAAAAAGAAAACTCAGGACATCCATCTACGCATTCTACTGATCAGAGCATACCTAAATTAGTTTTACTGTATAAATGAGGTGGGGAGAGGAACAATATTAAGCACAGAACATAAAACAAAGCTGCATGCTGGTTGTTCACCTTACAAAAAGTAGAAGGAATAAACAGTTAAAGTTTCCCTAGAAAACTGCTGAAATTATCTTTAAAAGACTTAATTTGGGGTTGGGGATTTAGCTCAGTGGCAGAGTGCTTTCCTAGCATACGCAAGGCCCCGAGTTTGGTCCTCAGCCCTGAGGGGAAAAAAAGAGACTTAGTAATAAGTCCAAAAGTTAGCATTACTGTCAACTTGAAACTCACGGCTATCCACTCAGTTGGATAGTAAATAAAGTTCTTGGTTGGGACTGTGTTGTTATTTAAGCTGTATATTCTGCTGAGCTTCCTTTAGCCAAATGCATAGTTGAATTTACATGCCATGTTGCAGGTTTCTACCCAAATCAAATGGTACCCACCAAGTATATTTTCATGACGCATTAGCACAGTTTGGTAGATTTCTGTTTCACGAAACCAGCTAGCTTCTTCAGTGGTAAAAAACACCTTGACTGCCACTTTTTCACCACGCCATTTACCCATCCACACTTCTCCATATCGGCCTTTACCAACTTGCCGAACCATCTGAATTTGTTTGGCAATAGTTCGCTGAACCTTTACAAAAAAAAAAAAAAGTAAAAGGTTTTGAGCTCTTGAAAAGAACCTATTAAGACTGATGAAAAAAAAAGTATGATGAAAGGATATGATAGTCCATCCTATCAAGCCCATTGGTTGGCTTAGTATATCCAACCAACCAATTCCAATGTTAAAATTCATAATGTACCTAAAAGAAAAAATAATGTACAGTGGATGCTGAAATCATGAACGGGTTAGTCAATGGGACAAACTGCAAATGTGGTTGGCCTTGGGTAGTCACTTTTCTGAAAGACTCAGGCTTTTGATACATAATTTGCTTTGGGCAACAGAACAGGAAATGTGCTTTAAGTAAAGACTTATGTTTTGTGTACATGGGCGAGTCCTTTCTAGCTGTTTTTGGAAGCCCTATCTAAAACAGTACCATGTGAACTGCCAGCCCTAGGTATAAACACTACTACCCAGATCTAACTGATCAAATCTAAAAAACAAACTGCCCAACAGACCCAGAGAATCTTGGGAAATATAAAATATCTGTGGCTTTAAGCCACTAAGTTTTGGGGTGGCTTATTATGTACCAAAATTGAAATGAAAGTGAATTTTCTTCAGCTTGGTCTCTAAGATGTTATATAGTCTGGCTCAGCCCCAGAATTCACTCTCACCTTCACTCTTTTTACTTGCTTTATTTCAACTTAGAATTTACTTAAGTTTATTCCTGTCTCAGGCTCTTGCTGCACATCCAGTTCCCTCAGAGTGCTACCTAGGTTTAACAACTTGATAGCACATGCATGCTTCTTAGCTGCTGTGCTTTTCATAATTACAATCTTATTCACAAATACCTTATGTTTGAATTATACCCTCTGCTTAGAGAATACAGATATTTATTTGGGATAGTATCTGAAGTACATTAAGCACTTTATCTTTTCTTTTCAGAAGCAATTAGTGATTATTTTAAATTCAAAAGAACACTGTTGTAAGTTTGTATAAACCTAATTATTTTATGTAGCATTTTATTACAGAATCATTTTGTAATATTTTAAAATCAGGATTATTGAGGTATGATTTATATATAATAAATTCATCACTTTTATGAATAATGCAATATTTGACAAATGCATGCATCGTGCAATCACCCACATATATTTAAGAAACTGAACGTTTCTATCACCTACAAAATTTTCCACTTTTTAAATTTAATCCCATCCCTGAGTCTTTGGCACCACTGATCTGTTTTCTATCCCTATAGTTCTACCTTTTCCAGAATATCATATAAATAGAAATGTACAATATGTAGTTTTTTATGTCTGGCTTATTTCATTTAGCACATAAATGCTTTTGAAATTGATCCATGTTGCTGCATGTATTAGAAGTTTGTTCTTTTTACTGATGAGTAATATTCTGTTGTATGAATGTGACAATTTGTTTATCCATTTACCAGCTGTTGAACTTCTGGGCTGTTTCTAATTTATGTCTGTTATGAATACAGCTGCTATAAACATTTACATTCAGATCTTTGTGGATGTGTTTTCATATTTCTTGGGTGAAATTGCAGAAGGTCTACTTAACTGTCAACTAAGTATATGCTTATTAACTTTGTCTAGTCAACTGTCAAATGCTTAAACTTACTAGTTAACTGCCAAACTGTTTTTCAAAGTAACTGTATCATTTTGCATTCGAATCCATGATGTATGATATTCCCAGCTGATCTACACATCCTTGGTACTTAATACTGTCAGTCTTAGCCATTAGGGTAGCAGTATCACATTATTTAACCTGCACATCCCTGCTGATACCAAGCACCTTTTCATGTGCTTATCTACCATTCTTATATCTTCTTTGAAGCAGTGACTGTTCAAATCTTTTGTTCATTTAAAAAAATGAGCTGGGCAAAATGGTGCAATGGTAATCCCAGTCACTTGGGAGGCTGAGGCAGGATTACAAGACTGAGATCAGTTTGGGCAACTTAGCCAGACCCTGTCTCAAAATAAGGTGTCAAACAGGGAAGGGGTGGAGCATGGGGCTGGAGTGGTGGCTCAGGAATTATGGTGCTTGCCTGGCATGCGTGAGGATGCTGGTTGGAGCCCCAGCACCACGAACACAGAAAAGTGTAAATGAGTACGAGAGCCACATGGGAAGCTAAATAAAACTGATTTTCTCTTTTTCTCTGGGCATAGGGGCTGGAGTGGTGGCTCAGCCAGTTATAGCACTTGCCTGGCATGCATGAGGACATGGGTTCGAACCTCAGCACCATGTACACAATTAAGTGTCAGAGCAATGAAAGCCACATGAAAAACTCAAGAAAACTGATTCTCTTTTTTGATCCTATTTTAAATGATATTAATTTTAAATTTCAATTTTCAACTGTCATAGTGTATATAAACTCAATAATAATTACATAATGACTTTGTGTTCTGTGACCTGATAAACCCACATGTTGGTAGTAGTGGCTTTATTGTACCATTCTTGGGATTTTCTACATAAACAATCAGATTGTCTGTATATGAAGATAGTTTAATTTTCATCGTTCTAATTTAATTACAAATTTCATTAGACAAACTTTTAAACAGGATATATCAATGTATTTACTTTCAAGTAATGCAATTTACCAATTAAAAACCTATCTGGGGGGCTAGTGTGGTGCCTCAGCGGTTATGGCACTTGCCTGACATGCATGAAGACACAGGTTTGAACTCCAGCACCACATACACAACGAAGTGTTGGAGTAACGAAAGTCAAGTGAAAAACTAAATAAAACCAATTCTCTCCTTCTCAATGTCCTTCTCTCTTAAAAGCAAAACAAAACAAACCCCCCCCCAAACAAAAAACCTATCAGGGTAGCTAGTATTATTATAATAATGTTTTCAGAGTCCTCTCAGCCCCTAAATTTGATTATTATCATATATATATACCTGTTAAATTATTTATAGTTCTCTTTTAAATCTGAATGGTTATACTTCCCTTAACTAACCAATTTAACCTTATATATGCAAGGATTCTTACATATGATTCCTCTTCAATTTGGCTGTTAAGATGCTAAGATCAAGGAGGAAGTGCTGTAGAGTGATACTGGCCAAAGTACATTGTTATATTGTGTGCATGTATGAATATGTAACAACAAATCTCATTCAGTACAACTATAATGCTTATAATGTTTGTAAAACAAACACAAAACAAAAAAAATGCTTAGAGCAAAACTTCTGAACTAATAATTCTTGCACTTGTATAGGACTTTATAACCTAACATACATATACATGATGGAGGTATATGTATATATATGTAGACAGACTTCTTTCTTTACGGCGCTTACTTGCCTATTATATTTTTCTTGGTTCACATTTCTTATTTTTAGCTAATTTAATCTCGCATTATTGCATGTATCTTTCTCACTGTTTGAATGCATCTTTCTAAATAAGGACAAAATGTGTCATAGTTCCCTAATCTGCAATAATTACATTGCTCACCATCCTATGAGGACAACTTCTGTATCAATACACCAATTTTATTTATATGAAACTTTGTTTCGTACTGAAGATTGAACCCAGGAGTACATTCCTAGCCCTTTATTTTTAATTTTTTTTTATTAGAGCTTAATAATTCTACATAGTAATTGGGTTCACCTAGATAAACTTATAGATGCACGGAATTTGATTTCATGATCCGACCCCATTCCCATTCTCCTCTTCCCATTCTCCTTTTTATTTTCATTTACTCAACTACTAATTATATTTGATTGGTTCTTTCTAGCTATGCATATCACTGTGGTACATTTTCTTATGCATATAACTTGATTTTTAAAGAATTAATTCTGCATTGCCTGTCCTTACTTGTTCCTCTACTCTGCATAGCCCTTTTTATTTTTTGTGACAGGGTTCCATTAAATTGCTGAAGCTGGCCTTGAACTTGAGATTCTTCTGCCTTAGCCTCCTGAGTCACTGGGATTATTGGCACACACTACCAAGTCCAGTTGCTTATATAAAACTTTAACTTACCAATAATGGCAGTCCAGATCCACTACCAGAACTTTGTGACTGGTCAATAAGGTCTTTCAATGATTCTCCCACTGGAATAAATGCTTCATCCTGTTCCAAATCACGATTGTAACGACGTCTGCTTGAGATGCTCTTGCAGTAATGTCTTTTAAAAGAAAAAAACTATATTAAAATTCCAAAACTATGATTCAGAGCTAAGAAAAACCTCAAGATTCTATGCACTGCCATCTTTCCTTCAGAGATAATCATATCTAATCAATCTTTTTCTTTAAAAGAGAGAAAGGGACAGTGAGAAAGTGAGAGTGAGAAAGAGAATAAAAAAAATTTTTTTAAGACAGAGGGACAGTGAGAGAGAGAGAGAGAGAGAGAGACAGAATTAATTTTTTATTTAGTTTTTCATGTGGCTTTCATTGCTTGGGTGCTTGTGTGTGTGGTGCTGTGTTTGAACCTGTGTACTCGTGCATGCCAGGTAAGCACTGTTAACTGCTGAGCTACCACTCCAGCTCCCAATTTCTTTTTAAGAGACAGGGACAGAGAGAGAGAGAGAGGGGCAGGGGGGGGGATATAGGAAGAGAGAATCAATTTTATTAGTTTATTATGACTTTTGTTGCTCAGATATTTGTTGTGTATGTGGTGCTGGAGTTTGAACCCAGGTCCGTGTGCATGCCTGGCAAGCACTGAAACCGCTGAGCCACCACTCCATCCCTGAAAGAGAATCAATTTTATTTATTTTTTCATGTGGCTTTTGTTGCTCCAACACTTCATTGTGTATGTGGTGCTGGGGTTTGAACCTGTGTCCTCGTGCATGCCAGGTAAGCACTGTAACCGCTGAGCCAACACTCCAGCCCCCTATATCCAATCAATCTTATGCAGAAAAATAAATCCTTTGTTACAGTACACCTAGAATAGGGGTTTATGATGTGTAGTGATGTGTTATGTTAAAATAGAGAAATGTTAGCAGCATACTGACAATTGAAAAAAACAGATCAAAACCAGCATGTGAAATGTCATCCCATCTGTAAAAAAATTTAAACTATATATTTTTACATAATGTTTGCAAATATCAGAAAGGATACGTAGCTTCAGAGTACTGAATTTCTACTTAATAAACATTTCTGTGCCTACTTCTAGGAATAAAATATGAGAATTTCTTGAAGTTATACACAAATTGAATTTTTTCTTCTTTAAAGAGAGAGGAACAGCGAGAAAGAGAGAGAGAGAGAGAGAGAGAGAGAGAGAGAGAGAGAGAGGGAATTTTTTATTTAGCTTTTTATGTAGCTTTCATTGCTCCGAAACTTTGTTGTGTATGTGGTGCTGGGGTTTGAACTCGAGTACTTGCGTGTGCCAGGCAAATGCCGTAACTGCAGAGCCACTGCTTTAGCCCCACAAATCAAATTGTTTATAGATACCACAAAACTGCTCTCCAAAGTGAAATAATTTACACTTGCACCACAGTATAACATCACAATACACAATATCCATTTTCACATTCCAATGCAAACTTAGAACTGTAATATTTTTAGATTTTTGCCAATCTCTATGTGTATGATTTAATTTGCTTTCCCATGATTATTAGCAAAGTTTATTTTTTTCTCACATGGTTCACAGATTTTTTTCCTGTCAATTGCCTATTTGTCTCTTTTGCATGTCTTTACCACTGAACTGTATGTATCACCATTCCTTTTTATTTTTTGAGTTTGGATCTTGGGGGCTGGAGCCCAACATTTTATAATTCTCATTTATTCATTTAATTCTTTAATCCATTTGAAATTTACAATATGTAATAGAAATCAAGGAACAAATCAAGTTAGATTATTCATAGTCTAATTTACTTAACAATTTTTATAATTTTATTTTCATTTTAAAAACTATACAAAGATGTACAGTGAAGTCTTCCCTCTCATTCCTATCCGTAACTCATGAAGTTTACTTTCCTGGAAGCGAACTACTTCTAGTTTCCTATGTAACCTAGAGACCATTTTGTAGTGAAGTCAAAATTTATATTTTGATGTTCATTTCCTTTGTTTTTATGTCCAGAAGTGGCAGTACACCATACACACTGTTCTTAATTTTGCCTTTTCACTTAGAAATGTGATAGTAGTACTATGATTATCATTGCACATTAGCATATGAACTGAACAGTCTCCCCTTTCTTGAATGGCTAGATAGTATTCTATGGCTGTTAACCACTCCCCTACTTAATAACATTTAGATTGTTTCTAGTCTTATTACATACAAGTGTGAAAAGAAACAAATTTCTGGTGTATCTATATCTACAATACAACTTCATAGACGTTAGAACTAAATTTGGAGTTCTGATGGAAAGCTCTACTGGCCTCCTTACAGGCTATCCCAGTTATAATTCCTCCATTATCATATGAAGGCCTGTTTTCCTATTCCTGTATCCATACCCTTTTGTCATAATACTTTTAGAAGTTAGTTTAACATTTTATCAAATTCCTATGTTCTATTTTAAAATGTCTTATATAGTTCTTTTGGGTCTTTTTCCCCTGGTACTAGGAATTGAATCCAGTGGCGCTGTACCACTGAGTTACATCCCTGGTCCTTTATATTTTTTAATTTTGATACAGGGTTTTGCTAATAAGTTGCCCAAGCTGGTCTCAAACTTGTGATTCTCCTGCCTCAGCCTCCTGAATCATGGAATTACAGACATGTGCCACCATACCTGTTATATAGTTCTTTGCAAATTTATCTACAAATAGAAACAGTGACCAGAAAAGTAGTGAATTAATTAAAAGTAGGTCTATTAATGATACATAAAAGATGAACTTTAATATGCTAAAAGACCTCTATCTAATCTTATCCTTTTAAGGTTTGCTATAGATAGCAAACTCTGAGTTGTTAAAGTTCAGCTAAATGTGAATATTCCAAATTACTAATCTTATACAACTGATAAATGATGGATTTTCAAGTAGATAAAATGAGGACATAAAGTTCAAAAGCTAAATAAACAGAGCAGCCAAAGTTGTTCTCTGTAATATCTAAAACTGTGAAGGAAGCCTAAATGTGCAATTTCTGATATTTATATATGTCTTGAAATATTCTATTCTAGGTCACTGACTTGTGTCCATAGCTTGATTCTGTGAGGAATGTTCTTTTCTTTTCTTTTAGAGAGAGCGACAGTGAGAGAGAGAGAATCAATTTTACTTAGTTTTTCATGTGGCTCTCGTTGCTCCGAGACTTCGTTGTGTACGTGGTGCTGGGGTTTAAACTTGTGCAGTTGTGCATGTCAGTCAAGTGCCATAACTACTGAGCCACCGCTCCAGCCCCAGGAATATTCTTTTCAATTAAGCTTAAATACACTGCTAGTATGTGTCAGGATCACCTCTATCTCTCTATGTTGATCTCATCATTCTTTTATGTGGATTCATTCATGCTTCCACTTGGCACAGCTGTCCTGTCTTCCTTTCATAGTTCTCGTGGTGCAGGTAATGAATTCTTTCAAGCATTTGTATGTCTGAAAGTATTTTCTCCCCTGTCCCCAGTATTGGGGACTGAAGCCAGGAATGTTCTACCACTGAGCTAAATCCCCAGCTCTTTGATTTTTTGACACTGAGCCACCCTAAGTTGCCCAGGTCAGCCCTGAAACTTGTGATCTTCCCACCTCTGCCTGCTGAGGAGAGACTGTAGGCATGCACCACTATGCCTGGCTCACCATTTTCTTTTCTTTTCTTTTTTTTTTTTTAAGAGAAAGGGACAGACATAGTGAGAGAACGAGAGAACCAATATTTTTATTTAGTTTTTCATGTGGCTTCTGTTGATCCAACACTTCATTGCAAACATGGTGCTGGGGTTCGAACCCCTGCTCTCATGCAAACCAAGCAAGCGCTGAATCTGCTAAGCCACCACTCCAACCCCTAAGCTTTGTTTTTGAAAGATATTTTCTCTCAGTATAGAATTCTAGGTTCACAATTAGTTTCTTTGGGTACTTCAGAGATGCTGGTACACTATCTTCTTGACTGCAGTATCTGATGAAAAATCTGCTGCTGTTCTTATTGCTGGCATCTCTATACATAATTTACCTTTTCCTCCTGGCTGTTTAAGATTTTTTTCTTTCATAAGCAATATGATTATGATGTTCCTTGGCATATTTTTGTGGTTTTTTTTTTTTTGGTACTTAGGGTTTGTTGAGCTTTTTAGATTTATAGGATTCTGCTTTCCATTACACTTGGAAAAATTTTGGTCATTAGTTCTTAAAAAAGTTTTTGTCTCCTCCTCCTTTGGAAATTCCAATTAAATCTATACTAGACCACTTGAAATGGTACATCCTCCTGGTGCTCTCTATTCATTTGTAGAATTCTTTTTTCATTGTGTGTTGTTTTGCATAGTTTTTATTGCTATGTCATTGTGTTCATTCACCTTTTCTTCTATGCTGTGTAATCTGCCATTAAACTCATACAGTGTGCTTTTTTTTTTTTTTAAGAGAGAGAAAGAATTAATTTTATTTAGTTTTTCATGTGATCTTTGTAGCTCTGACACTTTGTTGAGTACATGGTGCTGGGGTTCAAAGCCACATCCTCACGCATGCCCGGCAAGCACTGTCCACCAAGCCACTGCTTCAGCCTCTACAGTGTGCATTTTATTTGTTATTACAGACTTCATTTTCTAAAGTTTCGTTTGGGTCTTTTTGTTTTTAAATCTTCCATGCCTTTAAATTTTTGATAATATAAAATACAGTTCCGATAACAACTTTTTAAATGTTTCTATTTATAATAACAATTTTAATGCTATTGTCCGCTAACTTTAAAAATCTGTATCAACTCTAAGCTTGTGGCTTTGGTTACTTATTTTTCCCTTTCATTATGTGTCAAATTTTCCTCCTTCTTGGCATACATGGGGCCAGAGTTACTGTAGTTTAGGGCTAATTATTCTCCACCACTGAGGCAAAAGCTTTCTGAATACTCTAAGTCAAAGCCTATGCCTATGAATTACGAGGTTTTCAAGTTTCATAACTGGTGGGAATAGATACTATTCCCAGTCTTTTGTGAGCACCAAATACTGTTTGTTCCGTTCATTTATGGCATTCTGTCCCCAGCCTTGGGTAGTTTCCTCACATGCATGTGCTAACCAGTCCTCTGCTGAATAGTGGATGGAATTCAAGGTCTTCTTTTAGACTTTCTCTTCTTCAGCATTCTATCCTATGAACTATAGCAGCTGTTAGTTCTCCAGACTTTCAGCTACATTTCAACTGAGAATCCACAGCTCTGCACCTGGGTTTCCTCTGTCCTGCAGCCAGAAATTCTCTTCAGGCGGTAACATGGGCAATCATAAGGCTAATTTGTTTTATATTCCTCATACATCAATGTTTTTCACTGACTGATATCTTGATTGGCAGTTCATAGTGCATGAATGGTGCCTGTAGGGCTTTTTGACTACAGGCTTCTGGGCAAGATAATCTGTTGGGTCTTTTCATTAGACCCTAATGGCCTTTTTTTTTTTTTTTTTGTCTTTTCTCTGGAGTTGGTGAGATTCCCCAAAGAATCATCCTATCCTATCTGTTCTGTGGAGGACACAACCCTAGCTGACAGGATTCTGGTAGGGCTGAGGGATCCACCTAAGAGTATGCAAGTGTTCAATATGCCGCTTATTTTCATTAAAATGCATTGCTCTCAATAGTGAGGTACCACATTTGAGAAACTTATGTTCTTTCCAGAGATGACACTTCTAGACTTCTTAGAGAATTGGTAGAGAAGTCACATGATTATTCAGAGTTGGAGAGGGGTGAAGTTCTTAGTGTCTGGTAGCTAGCATCCTAAATGGCCCACAAATGACCCTTCCCTTCATATTCAGGCCCCTGTTTATTCGCACTTGTTATAACATAGCAGGGCTGATTTGTGTGACCAAAAGTAATGTGGCAAAAGCAGTGGTGTGACTTGTGAATCTAGATCATAATTAGCATTTCACTTCAACCTTGGTCTCCTGGAATTCTATAATATAAACTAGTGAATTCTTGGATTTCTTAATTTCTAGGCGAGCACTCGGAAGTTTTGGGTCTAGATGGTCATCAACTACTCATTCGCATGCTTCATGGTTTCCAAAATGTTTACTACTGTTTTACCTCCTGTTCTTCATTGCTGTCTTAATGGAGTGGTAAAAGTAACTAAGTAGGCTAAATCTGCTATATTCATCTAAAATAAACTTCTGTTGAGCATGCAATGATGTAATTATGTAATTATGACAGGTAAAAATATCTGCATTATTTTGCTGTTTTCATACTATGAATATTTTTTTTTAAGAGGGAGAGGGAGGGAGAGGAAAACGGGTGAGGGAAGAAAATCAGTTTTATATACTTTTTCCTCTGGTCTTTGTTTCTCTGACACCTAGCTGTATATGTGGTGCTGGGGTTTGAACATGGATCCTTGCACATGATAGGCAAGTGCTCCAATTGCTGAGCCACTGCTCTAGCTCCTTATGAATATTCTTGAGAAAAACTTTTTAAAAGAGCCTTCTACATTTCTTTTTACATGTGAATCATGTGTTAATCTTTTTGGGTGGGGGGGGACCTATTTTCTCAATGAATTGCTTAGATTTTTTCTTCTTCAATTTATTGAAGCTCTTTTTACAGTTGGGAAATCAGCATTTACGAATATGAGCTGACAATATTTTTCATTTGCAGTTTGTCTTTTGACTGCTTTTTATGGTTTCTGCCAACAGTGAAGTTTTATATTTATGTAATTGATACTATTTTATCTGCCTACCTACTTATTTGCTTATAAATTATCTGTCAGACTCAGAAAGGTATTCCAAACTAAGATTCAATTAGAGAGTATGTGTGTGTGTATGTGTATATGTGTGTATATATATATACGTATATATATATATAGATAGTTCTGATCTTGCTTCAGTGTAGGAATCATTCCAACTTCATCTTTTCTTCTATCTAGTTACCTAGTGAAAATCCATTTATTGAATATTTTCCTTAGTGATCTGTGACCTTAGTGACCTACAAAATATACTAAAATTCTTTTATGTACTTGGGTTTACTTATGGGTTTAATAACTTGTTTCACTGATATCTCTGTATTATCCCAGTATGACCACCTTTTATTATTATTATTTTTGAAACTGACATTTAATAGTGACTGTCTTCTTACTACTCTACTTTTCTGGCACCTATCTTCAAAAAATTATGACTAAAATGTAAACACTTCTGAGGCATCAAGTTACTAAAGAATTGTAAGACATTTGAGTTTTAGGGACAGGCTGTAAAACTTCAGGTGAATCTCACTATTCTGCAAACAAGAAAATCATTGAGTATTCATGAACATATAAGTAGAAAATTGTGTTTGATTAATAAATTGGTACTAAGTCCCTCTTACCTCTTAAGGAAACCATGATCTACTTAAACTAAGATGATATAACCAGAGAATACAATTAATCGTTTCTGAATTGTATATAGCAGTCAGTGGTTTCTGCTACTGACTTTAAAAATAACTGTTGATATCTAATATTTAACAGAACATTTTGCATCAAAATAGGTATCTTCTTACTTGTAACAAAAGCAGCTGGAGAAGATGATCATAGCAATTATGCAAGCAGCCATGGAAATGAGTACAACCAGCCACCGAATGCTGCCATCAAAAAATGGACCTGACAAGGAAAAGTAAGCAGTTAGTAAACACAGTATCTTTCTATCAGTCTTATTAAAAGGAAAATAGAATTTACAGTGTTAAATTTTAGGTAGCCTGGTTATTGTTAAAATCAGAAAAAATATTTTAGAGACTCATGAGCTGACATTTTCCGGGCTAACCTACCTATAACAACAGGGGGCAGTGTAGGTTGTAAATACTGGTTACATAAATTGGTCCGACAACATTCTATTGTACGGCGAAGTTGGGCTTTTGGTGAATCCTAGAGGAAAAAATAATAGAAAAATTAGAAATGGTTTGATATATTAAACTGATTTTTTGTACTGATAAAATACAATGTCTCATTTAGTGAGTGAAAAGGATCTAAATTTTGTGTAAATTATTACTAAAAGTTGCAATGTGATGAAATAGTGTTGTGAATATTATAGTTTTCTTTCAGAACATATGTGTGGATGGTGTTTTAGAACATCGGACTATAACTTAATTAGAGATGAACAAAAAGTTTGTGTTTTCCTAGCAGATGAACAAAATTTGTGTTTTCCTAGCTAAAAATAGCATATTTTAATAAATTCTAATTCAAAAAGTAAATTACTTGGATCTGGATTGGTGGCTCGATGCCTACGTGGCACGTGCAGGGGTGCAGGTTTGAACCCCAGCACCACGTACACAATGAAGTGTCAGAGCAATGAAAGCCACATGATAAAACTAAATAAAGTTGATTCTTTCTCTCTCACTGTCCCTCTTTAAAAAAAAAAAAGTAATTAATTACTCGAAGCTCATGTCTTTTTTTTTAAGAGAGGAGGACAGTGAGAGAGAGAGAGAGAGAGAGGGAGAGACAGAATCAATTTTTATTGAGGTTTTTCACATGGCTTTCATTGCTCTGACATTTAGTTGTGTATGTGAGTGCTGGGGTTTGAACCCATGTACTTGCACATGCCAGGCAAGTACCTTAACCGCCGAGTCACCATTCCACCCCTCATTCTTTTTCTAGAAAACTTTTTATTATAGTCATAAACTAGTATGGAAAATATGATCTCAGTAGTACTGAGACTTGGATGAGACCTAAGATCAGCCTAAAGTGTAGAGGGTCTCCTAGTCCATAAGGGAAGACTGGTTGAAAAGTGGTTAAGTGGTAAAAGATATTGCAGATTCTGTATCTAACAACTCTATTGAAAGAAATGAACTCGATGTGGAGGCAAGCTAAAGTATGCAAGTGAGGGAAAGGACAAAATACAGAAATGCTATTTCTGAAGAGCTTATTAAAGACAGCCAATCAGAAAGGAGACGTATCCCTAGGAGTTAAGAAAACCAGCAGAGAAAAAAGACTCTAGTCATGGGAACAAAGGGCTTCTCTGGCAGTGCAGGGGGAATGACCACCAAGCCATGGTTATATTATTGCTCAGGTTGGAAAATGGAGGACAAAGATATAAAATTCCTCAATTGCTATTTCTGTCATCTCTATCAAGGCTAACTACAGGAATGAAGAGGGCAGACCAAATACCAGGTAGACAGTGGGAACTGACATCCCAGAGGAATGAAGAGATCTTGTGACATTCTTCTATTTTACAAGAGTTCACATCTTCTAACCTAGTGAGTTATACTCTAGGAAGAAGAGAACACTTGTGAGATGGCTGAAAAACAAGAATTACTTGAAAGATGTTGGAAACAAGGAATACTGGAAACTAGATAGCTAAATGTCATATTATTTTTCTTTAAAATGGAAGGAAAAACTTTGCCAACAGATTGAAGGCAGCATGGTGTCATGGGAAAAGCAAGGGCTTTGGTATCAAACAGTATAAATTCAAGCCTTGCCAGCTGTTCATGTTATGACCTTGAATATCTAACTTCTCTCTAGGCTTTTTTTCATTTTTAGATAAAAAATATTTGTCTTCCAGGGTAACTGGGAGGTGATAAGGTAGACTATGCCAAGTACCTTGCATACTAAATGCAAACAGTAAATATTCAATGAATTAGATCTTGACATGAAGGTGAGCTTGACATGAATCTTAGACGAGATTTTGGAATAAGTGAAAAAATCTTGGGCAATCCTGGAATACCAAATGTGGCTTTACCAAGAAAAAGCAACATCAGACTTACCTCACATCTTGCTTATACAGGTTCATAGTCTATCGGGGTGGGCAAAAGTCAGGATTGTCCAGATTACTACTTTTTCTTTTGATGTTAGAGATTGTACCCAGGACCTCACATTCGCAAGGCAAGCAATCCAGCAGTTACAACCCTGACCAGGATCGTCTAGACTGTGAAGCTGGAGTGATGGAACTTTTCCTTTCTTATGCTTCCCTCCCTCATCCTCCATCCAAGTTAATCTGTAGTACCATGTGGGGAATTCAAATCCTTAGAGGGAAAATTTCATTTTGCATTCATTCATTCATTCATTCATATTTTAACATCTGGTTTCATTTTTCCTCCACTTAGTTGTGTATGTGGTGCTAGGGATTGAACCCAGATCCTTGCACATGCCAGGTAAGCACTTTAACTGCTGAACCACCACTCCAGCCCCTCACTTGGCATTTATGAAGTAGAAGACTCTTAACTTCTGTAAAAACTTCAGTACATGAGGAGGGCCCTGAAGCCAAGTTATAAGAAATGGTCAAGAAAATGAGGTTCCTGAGAAAGAATTCACTGTACCGGAAGACAGAGAATAAGTAGATGCACCAAAGGAGACCAGATCTTGGCAGGAATCTGAAGCATGGTGATACCATTTGCATTTGTTTTGATCCACACTTTGGCAGTGGAAGTACTGGAAAGGTTTAGGGTGACACTAAAAGCTATTCTCACAACAACTCCTTAATTAAAAAAATAAAAAAGTTTAACATTTCAAAAAAAAAGTTGCTCTTCTTGGGGTTAGGTGCTAGGTTAATGGGAATGATATTTACCAAGATATGCAGAAAGTTAGGAAAATGTTGGTTAAAAAAAATTTTTTTTACATATGTAGTTCCTAAACAAACTTTATATTTATATTTTTTTGCACTACTGGGTTTGAATGTAGGACCTCATATGTTACGCAAGCTCTTTACCCCTGAGTTACAGACTCAGTTCTGCTAAACAATTGTTTCTTTCTTTTTTTTTTTTGAAGCGTGAGAGAGGGAGAGAAAGAGAGAATCAATTTTTTTTTTCATCTGGCCTTTGTTTCTGCAACACTTGGTTGTGTATGTGGTGCTACGGTTCAAAGCAAGGTCCTCACACATACCAGGCAAGCGCTCCAACCACTGAGCTACTACTCCAGCCCCTCATTTTTTTTTTTTTTAAAGAGAGGGAGAGACAAAGAATCAAATTTATTTGTTTTTCATCTTTTTTTTTTCTCCAGCCCTTAGTACTATATGTAGTGCTGGGATTTGAACTCAACTTCTTGTGGATGCCAAACGCTCCAACCACTGAGCCACCTCTCCAGCCCCAGCCCCAAACTTAAAAACAATGTATCACTCACATATTTTTAGACTGACATGTAGAATTGTTCACTATAAATTTAAATAGCTGCAAAGAATATATTAATAATCTCTGACTTACTAAAAAAATTCTTTAAAATAGAAATTTACCTCATTCTTTATTTAGTAGAATCCAAACAACATACAACAATTTGATAACCATTTCATACTTAAAAAATGCTTCTTTTATTTTTTTCCTTAGGGTCTTGGTAAGTTGCTGAGGCTGGCTTTGAACTTGTGATCTTCTTGCCTCAGGCTCCCAAGTTGCTGGGATTACAGGTGTGCATTATTGTTTGTATTCTTGATGGTTGTCATTTAGATTGCAGTGAGATGAAATTTCGGTGTAGTTTTAATTAACATTTCCCTAATTGCTAATGAAGTATTAAACATTTTTTCATATGCTTATTGGCCATTTGTAATTCTTTTAAGAAGTGTCTGTTTAGTTCAATTAATCATTTATTAATTTATTATTTACTGGATATTAAGCTTTTTGAGTTCTTTATATATTCTGGATATTAATTTTCTGTCAGTAGAGTAGCTAGTAAAGATCTTCTATTCTGTAGGTTTTCTCATCACAATCTTGTTTCCCTTGCTGTGCAAAAGCTTTTCAATTGGATGCCATCCCCAACAAATTCCTCTTTAACAATTAGAAATTTTATATTGGAACTCCTAGTTCTGCGCAATATTTCCCATGGTAATTATGCCCTAAGGCAAGGTATTTTAATTTATAATTCTTCTCAACAAAGTACATATAAATTATTCCATTTGTTGTTATGTGTTTTTAAATCTTAAAATATCCTAGTTCAGGGGTGGAGCAGAGGCTCAGCAGTTACAGCGCTTGCCTTGCATGTGCGAGCATGGAAGTTCAAACCCCAGCACCATGTACACAACAAAGTGTCGGAGCAATGAAAGCTACATAAAAAACTAAATAAAACTGATTCTTTCTCTCTCTTTAAAAAAAAAAAAATCCTAGTCACCACTGTAATTATTAGTATCAAAATAAGATATACAATCTAGGGCTGGGACTATAATACTGTAGTAGAGTGCTTGCCTCACATGTGAAGGCCCTGGGTTCAAACTCAGCACCATGAAAAAAAGAAAAGATAACTTTTATTAAATATTAATGCGAAAAAAATTATTAGAAAAGGCGCCCTTTTTTAAGAGAGAGAGGGAAAGACTGAGAGAAAAAGAATCAATTTTTATTTATTTTTCATCTGGTTCTGGTTTCTCTGACACTTAGCTGCATACATGGTGCTGGGGTTTGAACTTGGGTTCTCATGCATACCAGGCAACACTCTACCCACTGAGCCACTGCTCCAGTCCAGAAAAAGCATTTCTTCTTTGGTAAAGAGAAAAGGACATTCATTTTTTCATCTGGCCTTCATCTCTCTGACACCCAGTTCTGTATGTGGTCTTGGGGTTTGAACCCAGATCCTTGTATATGCCAGGCAAGCACTCCAACTGCTAAGTCACCGCTCCAGCCCCAGAAAAAGCATTTCTTCATGAGATGGTTAGGGTTTTCAAAAAATTAGTTCATGAATTCATGAAAAAAATTACTTATTAGTACAATGAGAAGATTCAGCGTTAACTTTATTCCTATTTTTCTTTAAACTTAAAGTATTATTTTATTGGCTATATCTAACTTTATATTTTAATCAGGAATAATGGTGAGGATATTAGCCAGTCTGTGCTTATAGTATTATTGCTATACTTAAAAAGGCATTATAATATTCCAACTTAATATTTCTACCATTGTTATTTTATATATTACCTTAAAGTTCATTGTCTTGGTTTAAATTTTTTATTAAGGAGTTATTATACAATCATAAATGCATATAAAGTAACAATATGATATACATTTGTTCTTAAACCAGAATTACCCCCACATCACCCATACCCCAATCTCTGGTTCTTCTGTATTTCACCCCTACAAGCAATACAAATGTTTAGATTGTGAATTTTCCAGAATTAAATGACTGCACAAGTATTATTTGGATTCTCGGGGGTGAGGGGGTAAAGAATATGTTACACTGCTGATTATCTCCGTAGATTCCTCTCTATCCTCCTTCCTTCTCCCCTCCCCACCACATATCTATGATTCCCTAGATTATGTGTTGCTATGCCTTTGCTGGGTCTGATGACTACTTTTCACCCAAATCTGAGTTTTGCTGTAGCCTCCACAAATGAGGGAAAACATACAACCCTTAACTCTCTCTCTGGGTTTGGCTAACTTCACTCAGCATGATTTCTTCCATAGCCATCCATTTATCTTCAAAGGCCGCAATATCGTCGTTTCTAATTGCTGAGTAGAATTCCATTGTGCATATATATACACCACAGTTGTTAGATCCATTCATCCAGGGAGGGGCACCTCGGTTGGTTCCCTACTTTAGCTATTGTACACACTGAGTCGCTATGATCAAAGATTTTGCTGTGTCGCTGTAATCTGCTGATTCTAACTCCTCTGGGAAAATACCCAAAAGAGGGATAGCTGGATCAAACGGTGGGCCCATCCTTAATTTTATGATGAGTCTCTGCTTTCCAGAGTGGCTGTACCAGTCTGTAGTTCCACCAACAATGTGCTAGTGTTCCTATCTCCCCAAAATCCCTCCAGCATTTACTGTTTGTATTCTTCATCTTTGCCAATCTGACTGGAGTGAGGTGAAATCTTAATGTAGTTTTGATTTGAATTTCTCTGATTACTGGTGATTTAGAACATTTTCTCATGTATTCATTGGCTTGCTCGATTTCCTCTATTGAGAAGTTTCTAGTCAGCTCTCTGGCCCATTTATTGATTGAATTATTTATATGTTTTTTTGATATTAAGTTTTTTGAGTTCTTTGTAAATTTTGGATATTACTCCCTGTTAGAGGAATCACAGGCCATGCTTATCTCCCATTCTATAGGTTGTCTCTTAACAATTTTGACTAATTCCTTGTGTAAGCAAAAGCTTTTAAATTTAACGGCATCCCACTCACTGATTTTTGACATTAATTCTTTTGTTTTGGGAGTCTTGTTGAGGAAGTTTTTGCCTACTTCCACATGCTGGAGAGTTGGTCCTAATTTTTCTTCTGGCGGTTGTATGGTAGCTGGTTTAATTCCTAGTTCCTTGATCCATTTTGATTTGATTTTTGTGCAAGGTGAGAGACAAGGATCTAATTTCAACCTTCTGAAAATGGCTGCCCAGTCTGTCCAGCACCATTTGTTGAATAGGCTATCATTCATCTGTATTATATTTTGACCCCCTTTGTCAAGGATCAGATGTTTAAAGATTTATGAATTTGTCTCAGAGTGTTTTATTGTATTCCATTGGTCTGTATTCCTATTTTGATACCAGTACCATGCTGTTTTTGTTACAACAGCTCTATAGAATAGTTTTAGATCTGGTATTGCGAATCCACATGTTTTGTCTTTCTTTGCTTAGTAATTTTTTTGTTTTGTCTTTAAAGAAAGAAAGAGAGAAAGAGAGAGAGAGAGAGAGAGAATTTTATTTAGCTTTTTTTCCATGTGGCTTTCATTGCTCCGACACTTCGCTGTGTACATGGTGCTGGGGTACAAACCTGCATCACTGTGCATACGAGGCAAGCACGGAAACTGCTGGGCTACCTGCTCTAGCCCCACATAGTAATGTTTTGTCTATTCTGGGTTTTGTGTTGTTTCAAATGAATTTGAGAATTGCCTTTCCTATGTCTGTAAAGAATGACACTGGTTGGGCTGGAGCAGTGGCTCGGAGGTAACGGTGCTTGCCTGGCATGCGGAAGTACACGAGTTCACACCCCAGCACCACATACACAACAAAGTGTCCAAGGAATGAAAGTCACATGAAAAACTAAGTAAAAATTGCTTCTTTCTTAAAAAAAAAAAAAAAAAAAGATATCTTGATAGGGACTGCATTGAATCTATATATTGCTTTTGGCTGAATGGTCATTTTAATTATATTAATTCTGCCTAACCAAGAGCATGGAACATCTTTCCATCTTCTCAGGTCTTCTTTAATTTCTTTCTTCCATATTTGGTAATTTTCACTGTAGAGGTCTTTTCTTTTTTTTTAATTATCACTAAGACATTTTGTTCATATTAACAAAAAGATGAAAATTGAAAGAGTCTGTTATACCAGCGTCCTGTAATTCTTTTTTTTTTTTTTTAAGAGAGAGGGTCAGTGAGAGAGAGAAAGATAGAATCAATTTTATTTAGTTTTCCATTTGGCTTTCATTGCTCCGACACTTCGTTGTATATATGGTGTTGGGGTTTAAACCCGAGTATGTGCACATGCCAGGCAAGTGTCGCAACCTCTGAGCCACCCCTCCAGCCCTATCCTGTAATTCTTTAAAGTTTTTCCAAAGTACATGCTAAAAATCCCATAGTGACCCTGTTATCAAAATTATCTTCAATGATCCAGCATCTTGGCTGATAGCAAAAAATTGAAAACCACCTGACATATAAATATACTTGATATCTTGTGTTCCCTGTATTGATGTTTTCATTTCATTGTTTAGAATCTTGAGGTTTTATATCCTAGATTAACTGGGAGAAGGGTTACTGAAAAGGAAGAAAGGAAAAGAAAAATGGCTTGAGAAGCACTGTTTTCAGGCAGAACAGTATTAAGTAACAGGATCCAAGGATGTTTAGGATTTGTAACTTGATTCCCTTACAACTATCCAGATGCCCAAGTTACTTCTGTGTAACACAGGCTGTGTGTACCTAAGGATACAGGCAACACAGTGGGAAGACTGCTCATATAATGAGTGTGGCGAAGGCTAACATTTATTAGGGCCTTACCACATGCTGGCTGTGCTCAACTTTTTAGAGAGAGAGAGAGAGAGAGAGAGAGAGAGAGAGAGAAAGAAAGAAAGAAACATCTTTATTGAGTTTTTCATGTGGCTTTTGTTGCTTTGAGACATAAGGTGTACTCACACATGCCAAGCAAGCGCCGTAACCGCTGAGCCACTGCTCCAGCCCTGTGCTAAACTCTTTACATATATATTATCTCATTTGATCCTTTTAACAATTTTTCTGTGGATGAGAAAATAAGCTCCTTGACAAAACTGTCACAGCTATTAAGAGCCATCATGAGTTTGGATGCAGACTGTCAAGCTTAATAATTAACTTCTTTCTATTGATGAATTCAGTTTGGAAAAAAATCTAATTTAGGAGTCTGAAGAACACTGTGACTACCTTTGGGCTCAGTGCTTTAAGTGTAGCTCCTTCCTTGATCTTTTTTTTTTTTTTCAGGGCTGAGGCCTGAACTCGGGGCCTTGCGCATGCTAGGCAAGTGCTCTGCCATTGAGCTAAATCCCCAACCTCCTTCCTCAATCTTTTTAAACAATTTAAAAATATGTAGTCTGTATGGCTGCTAATAAAGTAGTAGCATAAAACTACAACAACTAAATTAGTATGTCTCAAATCCTGAAAAATTAGTGCATATGATTAATTCCTATATGGTGAAATTTAACATAGGCAAGTATGTGACAAATATACAGTAAAAATCATTCCATTCCCATCTACTTATCTATGTTCACAAAATTGCTACCACCAGTGAACAGAGGACATGGTGTGGCTCAGCAGCATGATATAGTGATTTTAGCTGACAGAGATCAATATCTCAAGAATATGGTATGGGGCTGGAGTGGTGGCTCAGTAGTTTCCATGCTTGTCTGGCATGTGTGAGGACCCAACTTCAAATCGCCAGCACCACATACTCAACCAGTGTCAGGGCAACGAAAACCAGATGAAAAACTACATAAAAATGATTCTCTCTCACTGTCCCTCTCTCTCTTAAAAAAGAATAATAATAATAATAATAATAATAATAATAATAATAATATGGTGTGATTACCAAACATCTAACACAATATCTGGCTGTATTTAGAAAAAGGGAAAAAGATTATTTACTTTCAATTTTTTTTTTTTACTGGTCAGACCATACTCAATTCTGTGTATTACAATGAAAACAAGTGAATCCTCTAAAGCTGAACACATGAGCAGTTAAGGTCATAGTGAACTATTATTTTCACTGGGGAAAGACTCAAGGACACAGGGAGGAAAGCAAGATGAAAAAACTTTACATAGTTAAGGGCTGTCACCTTGAGGAAAGATTAGAGTTGTTCTCCACAGTCCAAAGAATGAGTGATGACAGACTCCCAGTCATTTGTCAAGTGGGTGATTTCTAGCATTAATTGACCGGTGGAAATACATAACATTGAAGGTTTCTAGCAATTCTGCCAATTTTCCGGCATAGCTGAAACTTAAATTTGTATAAACAGTTCAATCTGATGCTGTTTTTCAAAAACACTGACAGGATCTCTTGGGAAATTACCATACAGAATTTTGAAGAAATTAGGTTCATAACCAGAGCTGTCAGGATGTTCATAACTCAATTACCAATCCTCTGATTCCGTGGCCACTACTCTTAAAAGTATACCGACACCTCCTCACAAGGATTTAACATTTCTAAGCTTTTTCTAGGAAACAAATGTTATTGCCCATCAAGCTAAGGTTTTGTTTTTGTTTTATTTTCTTTTGCCATACTGCGGATTGAACACAGGGGCCCCCTACCACCAAGCTACTCCCAGGCCTTTTTGACACAGGTTCTTGTTAAGTTGCCAAGTTTGGCCTTCACTTTGTAATCCTCCTGACTTAGCATCCTGAGCAGCTGGGATTACAGGTGTATGCTACCACAGCCAGCACTGTCAGATCTTTTCAGTTAACTTTATAACATACAAATAAGTATAACAATATCAATTTTTGTAGTTAGGACAAACTAAGATGATTTAAAACTTTAAAAAATTATCTAGAACTTCAATAAGCACGATCATGTTCCTTAAAGAGGTAAACTTCCTCCAATATATTTGATAATGTGAACACAGCAATGTATAGCACAGGTATATTTCTCCTAAGGAACCTAACACTATTCACAAGGCCCTGTCCTTTTTTATTTCATAGATCCTAAATTGGATCTTACCTTGCACTGAAAATCAGATCCTTCATATTTCATACATCCTGATGCTAATGTGGTTTCCCCCTGGTCATCTTCTTCTATGATGGCAAAGCAATGTCCATTAGTTCTAAAAGAGAGGAAAAAAAATGTAACTCCACATCAGAAAGTCCTAATGAAATCTGAGTTTGAATGTGAACAGGTACTCAGCCTTCAGGATTTTGTTTCTGAAGTTGTATTACATTCGCATGTGATTTATTAGCAAAACCAACTAGATTTTAAGACAAATGAAAGTTATGTATATAATCTAAGGGTTAATGAGAACTCTATGTCAAGCAGAAAGAATCTCTATTAAACACATCCTCCAAATGTGCATCATTATGGAACTTCTCTTTGATAATTAGTCATATGACCACAGAAAGCTCATTTATAAAATCTTTCAAAAATATAATTAAAATCTCTGTATTTTTTATTGATATTTCAGTATTCTTAGACTGCATGAAAATAGATAAAAACCAACTTTTCTGTAAAATTATATACTAATGACAAAAGTATATTTAGAAAGAAAAGAAGGACAAAGATTCTGCAGGGCACTTTTTAACTGAATGCGATAGAAAAACGGTTAGTTTTTAAATGGCTGAATTTCCAAGAAATTTACAGAAATATATTTCTATTTAATGAAATGTTTTCATTTTAGTGTTGGTATCTTTGGGTTTTTCTCTAATTTATTATATAAAAGGAGATGGCTGTAGAAGAAACTTTTAAGTTTTTTATATACTATTTATTGTTCATATTACAAAGGGTATTGCTTAAACGAATTTTGTAGAATTCTTCATTTTCTATTAGGAGAAAATGTTAAGTGTAGTGTAAAATTTTGTTAAAATTAATGATTTGGTTTTACTCTGGGTTACTATGCCACTAACAAATTACAGCCCATTCTATCAGAGAGGTATTACATAGTTTGGCAAACAAAAAAAATTATTTGTTAACATAGCAGAAAGTACACCCCTATGAACAAAACTCCCAAGAAGGTGTAAACTAAAAAATGGCCTACAGATTACTGTTGTCAAGTCAACTACCAATGGAGAACTGATAGCAAATTTAAGATGAACTATCATATGATTTTAAGATTTCATGTGTCATGTTTTATGCATTACATCTAGTCCACACAAAGAGCATACAATTATTAGAGAAGTACAAAAATATGACCTTAATTATTACCTATATAACAAGACCATTAATTGACTGATGAGACTGAGTTGTTCAGGAAAAAATTTTTTTGGTCCAATAAATCAATTCCTCAGTGTCCTTTTATTATGGAACAGAATTACATGACCATAAACACTGAATAATTAATATAAAATTAAGTAAGAAAATGATATTAATTGGAAGTTCACAAGTAAGAAAATAACCATTAATTATCCCAACATCAAAATATTTTAACCAAATAAGCAGGAGGTTGTGGGTGAATTATTTGGTTTCTTTTTGGTAATTTATAAAAAAAGAAACAGTTTTCTACAATGAACATCATTAACTTTATGATAAAAAGATAAATGTAAAATGTTAGACAAATACTAGATTCCTTTTATCTCCTTTAAGGAACTACATTATGATGTAGCTGTAATAAAATAATCACCAATTACTTAACAGTTACAATATTGCTATATTTAAAACAAGAAGACTTTTTTGCTTCTTTGGACAGATACCATACATAAAAAGAAAAAAATTCAAGACAATTTTAACTATTCTTTCAACAGCACAAGATGTACCTCTCCTCCAAACAGCACCAAATACTTACATGCATGTGTTATTAATAGCATCATCTGGGCAGTGTCCTGAACAATAGCACTTTAAAAAAGGCAAGGTATCTTCTGGCGCTAAGGTCACTCCATTTTCTGATTTCTTCTGGTCGGAGTCTGATTTCATCCCAGTGCCATGGAGCATGCTGTCTAGATTCTGCCCTATATTCAAGTATGGAATTTTTAAATAAATCATTTCTGAAAAGCTGTTTCATTACAGAAAAGTAGTTTTCAAAGAGGTAAGTTTCTAAGATTTTCTATTGCAACAATTGCAGCTAGTGTACTTTAATTAAAAAATGAATTTCACTCATACAATTACCAGACATTCATTAATAAACTCATGCACAGAATGCTCCAAGTATTGTGGGCTCTATGAAGATAGTCGACTATGTTAAGTTTTGCACCAAAGATGAACAAGAAGACACATGGTAAAATGTGGTTATAACTTGTAAAAAGGGTTCAAAATGTGAGAGACTTCAGGGAAGGCTGAGTCATTTCTAACCACTAAAAATAAAGTATGGCTCTTCTTTTAAAACCTGTGATTAATTTAAAAGGGGGAAGGGTCCTTTATTTGTGCCTCTTTGTGAAAAAGGAGTCACTAAGCATCTTGCTGTGGACTCTAACTGCTTATGTAAGAGAACTGTGAGAGCATGGGGACCAACTGTGTTATCCGGAGCCTTTCATCTTAAGGTCATTGGTTCAAATCCAGACCATGATGCCAGAAACTGAAGGTTACTAGAGGCCAATAGTTAGCTTATGGAAACAGAACTGAATTCTTGCATTAGAGTCTAGTGGCCTCAAATGACAGACACTGTTATATGTACTCCTGAATCTTTTAGGCCGGAAGCAGAAAAGAAAGCAAACAACAGTTTTAGTAGTTCCTTCCTCCCTCTCAATCAGCTGAAATCTCTAGGTCATTCCTTGTGGGTTGTTCTCGAGAGAAGGAAAGGTAGAGTCAAACAGATAAAAGAAGTATGCATAAATGTTATTATAAATCTTAAGTAAGTGATTCAATAATGTGGACTTGACTTTAAATTTAGCCATAATGATGAGACAAACTACTGAAAAAGAGAAAAACAAGACATACATGCCCACTGAACAATGACAGGAAAGAATGTGTTGTTAAGTAAGCATTTTAGTAGCTAGGGGTGATGGCACATGCCTATAATCTCAGCTACTTAGGAGGCTGAGGCAGGAGGATCCCAAATTCTGAGGCCAGCCTGGGCAACCAGGTGAGACCTTGTCTCAAAATAAAAAAAAAAAAAAAAAGGGCTGGGGATGTAGATTAGTGGTACAGCACTCACATGTGAGTCTTGGGTTCAATCCCCAGTACCAAAAGGAAAATAAAGTATTTAGGTCACTTTATACTTTGAGTTTTAATAATCTTAACCTCCTTATGCTGAATATTTAATAAAAGAATTCACTACTAAACAAATATTTATTTATAGAAACAAACCAAGAGAGAAAACAGTTAAAAAGAAGCTGAAGGTTTGTGTATATACATACCACTCAGACCCCTCACCACCCACTCTCCTTCCAGAAATGCTGTAATATAACAGCAATGCTTCTGTTAGTTTTCTAAATTGCTACAAAACTTAAAGATCTCCAACTGTAAAAAATGAACGGGGAAGGGGTGGTGGGATATGAAAAGGGAAAAGAATCCACTAGCCTGGAAAGGAAGAGACCTGTGTTTTAGGTTATTCTGGACCTACCAACTTTCAACTAGCTGGATGGTCTTGGGCAAGCCATGTCATGTCACCCTCCCATTTACTCAAAAAGACTGCAGGACACTAACATCTGAGGTCTCTTAACCAACTTTAAACTCATTATAGCAACAGAATCCCTTCTCTATTGTCCATCAACTTAACTACGGAAAACAAAGAACAAATAAGGGATTATTGGCAAAGATTTTTCAAAAATCAGAAAAAATTATAATGTAGTAGAATTAACACTATTATAACAGTGAGAGGTCAAAGGTTCAAGTCCTACTTATGGCTATAGATAAGTACTGAATCTCAGTTCTCTACATATAAAAACTGGTGGCAATGGTACTAGCCTAATTAAAATAATGGTTATACATAGAACAGATGAATGTATACAACATATTTGATTAAACAAAAAGTATGGAAATTAAGATATTACTAATAACAAAGATCATAATACAAAAAGATCACTGATACCTGGAAAAATCAGGAATATAAAAGTTCCTAGAATACTATTTGAATTTAGGAGTTTAAAAACCTCAATTACAATTATGTGCATCCAGGGTTTACATTATCTCAAATATTTATTCAACAAAACATTAATTGGGGTCTATACTATGTGCAGGTAAGGTAATAAATTCTGGAAATAATAAGTGGGATGTGGTAGTACACACCTGTAATCCCACTCAAGAGGAGGATATCAAGTTTGAGGCTAGCATTGTTAACTCTGTGAGACCCTGTCTCACTAAGTAAAATAAAAAGGGATTGGGGGGGGGGGCTACAGCGGTGGTGCAGCAGTTAAGGCACTTGCCTGGCATGCACAAGTACACGGGTTTGAACCCCAGCACCATGTACACAATGAACTGTCCGAGCAATGAGGGCTATATGAAAAACTAAATAAAATTGATTCTGTCTTTCTCTCTCACACACTGTCCCTCTCTCTTAAAAAAAAAGGGAGGGAATAAGGATGTAGCTCAGTGGTAAGCAACCATGAAGTCAATCCCCAGTACACCCTGGTGCCAAATTGCTGAAAAGAAGATGTGCTATTATAATGATCTGTTTCTTAATCCCAGTACCACGTACACAACAAAGTGTTGGAGGAATGAAAGCCATATGAAAAACTAAATTAAAAAACTGATTCTCTCTAAAATGATCTGTTTCTTGAGAAACTTGGCAGGAAATAAAGGGCAGAATAAGCACAAAAAATACAATGTGAAACATGAAATAATACAAAGGTATTGTAGAAGCAAAACAAGCTAATAACCCATACTTGTCCTGTGGTATTAAAAGTAATAAAATTTAAGTGACATTTTAAACTTCTAAGACTTCACTAAGTAAAGGTGTGGATGCAAGAATAAGAGCCAGCCAGAGCCTCTCTGCCCTCTCTCCCTAGTGACAATGCCTAATCACACACTTACTTTCAGCCACCTCCCCAATACTGCAGGTTTAACCCAGGGATGCTCTGCTAAATCCCCAGTCCTTTTTAAATTTTATTTTGATGCAGGTCAAAATGAAGTCCTAGAGAGACTGGGGGTATAGATTATTATCTCAAAAAAAAGTTTTTAGTTTAGCTGTTTTAGGAAAACATGAAATTATATACATATACACAAAGAGCTGAAAGAAATATGTCAGTATACATGGGTACATTTATGGAATGCTCCTTTGGAATAAATGATTTTACTAAATTTTATTCTTAGTTGAATAAGTTTTCCTACTTTCCCAGTAATTTATTATCTTCCATTGTATAAAGCAGAACTCTCCTCTTCCCCCCAGCCTAAAACAGACTGTCCACAATGACAAAAAATAGTTGGGAGAGACCAATGGGATATCAAGGCACTGCACATGAGATAATCAGTGACAATTTTCAATGAATTTTTTTTTTTTAAAGAAAGAGGGGACAGTGAGAGAGACACAGAGAGAATCAATTTTTATTTAGTTTTTTACAGTCTCAGAGCTTTTGTTGCTCTGAGACTTCGTTGTGTACATCGTGCTGGGGTTTAAACTCACATACTTGCCCATGCCAGGCAAGTGCTGTAACCACTGAGCTACCCTTCCAGCCCCTTCAATGAATCCTTTAATAATAATCTGCATAATTAATTCAAAGGGGAGCAGGAGGAGATCAGTAGGAGGAATGCTAAGTACAAGAAGGAGGTAAGAATGAATAGGGGTAGGATAATGTGTCTAGAATATTACTGTCCAATATGACAGTCACTTGTCACACGTGGCTATACAAAATCAGATAAATTTAAATGAAATAAAATTGAAAATTCAGTTTCTCACTCACACTAGTCATAATTTAAGCACTGAAAAGATACACATGGCCAGCAGCTACCATAATGAACAGTACAGATCTAAAACAGGTGTTGGCTTTTGTAGGCCATGCAATGTCTACTCAACTAGTAAAATGAAAAATCAGCCAAAAAATATGTAAACAAATAAGTGAGGCTGTGTTCTAATAAAATAATTTTTTAAACAATGAAATTTGAATTTCATATTATTTTCATGCATGATAAAATATTATTCTATTTTTTCTACCAGTATTGGGGATTGAACCCAGGGGCACTCTACTACTGAGTGATATCCCCTGCCCTTTTCCATTTTGAGACAGGGTCTCACCAAGTTGCTCAGGCTGGCCTCAAATCTGTGATCCCCTTGCTTCTGCCTCCTGAGTAGCTGGGATCACAGACATGTGTCACTGCTTCCACACCAGGCAATATTATTCTCTTGACTGTTTTTTAGTCATTTAAAAATGTAAAATTCAATCTTCACTCACATGGTACAAAAGCAGGGAATGAATGAGCTGGATACAGCCTATTGGACATGGTTTGCAACAGAGTGATATACAACATTTCTATCATCAAAGAAAGTTTTCTCATACTATGTTCGTTTAAGGGCAAAAGTTAAAGGAAAAAAATGATTTGCCGTCAGGGTCAGAAAGCACTGCAATAGTCTTCCAACACATGAGGATAGTGCATGATCACGCTTATTTTACGATACTCTTGGATGGAGAATAAGGACTAGTAGAAGGAAGTTACAATGAGATCTATTTCTGTTGAATGTAAAGCTCACATTCAATAAGCTAGCAATAACTGAAATTGATTCTGAACCCATCAACAAGAATGAGGTGATTCCTTTATGTACTGACATATAATGCTATCCATAATGACAAAAAAAAATGCTAGAAACATGACTAGTTATCCCATTAAAAACTATACGCTACAAAACCTTATATGTGGCTAATTCCTGTTTTATTGCATTATTATCAGAGAATGTGGCCTAAAGTATGTTGTTCTTTTTTTTTTGTACCAGAGATTAAATCCAGCAGTAATTAACACTGAGCCATATCCCCAGCCTTTTTTTTTTCTATAATTTTAAGAGAAAGAGGAACAGTGTGAGGGAAAGAGAATCAATTTTTATTTAGTTTTTCATCTAGTCTTCACTGCTCTGACACTTCACTGCATATGTGATGCTGGGGTATGAACCTTCATCCTCCCATGTGCCAGGTAAGTGCTGTAACTGCTGAGCCACCACTCCAACACCCTCAGCCCATTTTATTTTTTGTTTTGAGATAGGGTTTTGCTAAGTGGCTTAGGGCCTTGCTACGTTGCTAAGGCTGGCTTTGAACTTGCAATTAAGTATGCCATTCTTAATTAAAATTATTTCAAAATTACCCAAAATTATCCAAGAATGTGGGAAAAGTACATGCAGATATAGATGAAATAGGTTTAGTCACAAATTGATAATGCCAAAGGTAAATCTGTCATGGAATTTCATTGTATTCATCTCTAAGGAATATGCTTAAATTAAATATTTTTCTATAAACAATTTCAGAAATACTTAAATAAAAGTAAAATGCATTCTCCTGGGGCGGGGTGGAGGGGGGACTTGAACCACACAAGTAAAGTCACAAGTCCCCTTTAGATCCATCTAATCCCTCCCTCATCTTAAATGAAGCTATTGTTTTATGATGCTAACAGTAGATAACATAATTTCATTTGTAAATTTTTCTAAAAAAAAACAATCATGATACCATTCAAATCTGAAAAGACTGACTGTAATTTCTTATTCTTATCCAACCATCAGAAAACTAGGCAGTGTTCAAATTTTCAGTCATCCTGAATATGTTATAAACTAAGTTTCCTTAAATCAGGATCCAAATAAGGTCACATATCACAACAGATCATCTTGAAGTGTTCCTCTCCTACTCTCTCTGCTGGAGATGAAACCTGGACCTCATGTATGCAAAGCAGGCTGTTTAGCTCCGAGCTGTATGTATACCCTCCCTGCCCCCAGTTTCATTTCTCTTTTTAATCTTCAAGTTCCCTCATTCTTTCCTCAAATAAACTGGATTGTTTGTACTATAGTACCTACCAGAGTCTAGATTTTTTTACCTGCACCCTTCTGGCATCATTTAACATATTCCTTTGCCCCTATAATTGGTTTCTGTAAATTAGTAGTAGTTAGATCAAGAGCTGTGCTGTCAATATGATAGCCACAAGCCACATGTGGCTCCTGAGCACTTGAAACGTGGCTACTTTGTAAGCTATGATAAGGAGGGATAAACATGTCTGCTTATCTCTATTTTCAAGACCTAGATTCTTTAGTTCAATGAGTAGTAAAAGAAATGTAGTGTTCTATCATTTCTTCTTATTTATGACCTATAATACTTGTATAATAAGATGCTTTCCCTCATTTACTCCTTTGGGTACAATATAGTTCCTACAGGAAAGACATGACTAGTGCTTGACTATTCCCTCTGCTAGTTTTCAAAGTTAATGAATTCATTAGCATCCTTTGACATAACCAATTTTTTTTGAGTCACTATAAACCCATGGATTTAAACCACTGCAGTTACTATGCTTACTCATGCTCATATTGTTCCATCTCTGACCAATTCAAACTGATCCCTATATCCTTTCAGCTTCCTGTTGGTCAAGATCTTTTAAAAGCCCCTTGCATTTTCCTGCCACCTTAAAATCAGCAATTTCTCCAAGGGTTCTTAGATCCTTCCAGTAGAAAAAAATAACCAAAGACGATAATCTGGGAGCTGGAGCAGTGGCTCAGCAATTAGAACGCTTGCCTGGCATGCGCAAGGACCTGGGTTCAAACCCCAGCACCACATACACAACTAAGTGTCAGAGAAACAAAAACCAGAGGAAAAAAACAAACAAAACTGATTCTCTCTTAAAAACCAAAACCAAAACCAAAAAACAAAAAACCATAATATGTTGGTAGAGTAGCTTGTTGCTACTAGGTTTTAATTACTCTTAAAAAAAAAAAAAAAAAAAGCAAACAGTTTTACAATTTGCCCACACACTTTAATTACGTTCATTCGTTAGGAAGTATATGGAGTATGGGCTGGAGTGGTGGCTCAGTGGATAGGGCGCTTGCCTGGCAAGTACATGTGAGTTTGAATTCTAGCACCACATATACAATGAAGTTTCGGAGATTAACAAAGGCCACATGAAAACATAAATAAAATTGATATTCTCCCTCTCTCTTTCACTGTCCCTCTTAAAAAAAAAAAAAAGTGTATGGAGTAACTATAGTTTTAAGCCCTGGGTGACAACAATGACAAACAAAACCAAAGTCCCTTTTCTATTAGAATTTATAGTCTTAGAAGGATAAAGACAATAAAAACCAAGATAATGATATTTGATACTATTCTAATATTTATTCATAGATAAGTGCTATGACACCAAATAAAGTAGACTTATTATCTAGCATGAGAAAATAGTAGAGTACTCCAGAACAAGGTCATTAAATCAAGGGCCAGGAGAAAAGGCAAGGCAAAGGTCAGTGACTCAGGAAGTATCAAAATAACACATGTAGGCAAGATATTTAACTGTGTTCATGTGTTTAATGAACCTAAAGCAAAGACATCAGCTGCAAATGAATGTTAAGACTACTAAATTTTTAAAGGAAGTACCATTGTCAAAGATATACCAATGGTCAGTTGACTTAGGCTGTGAATTTTCAATCTGTAAGGCGCTTTCCAGCAATCAGATCTCCACACTAATAATAAACAGTCTGCCAAAACTTTTCAGTCTTCATAAAGAGCATCCTCTACTAAGGATATCTTAGCTATAGCCATGCAGGCAGGAACAGCAGTCAAGGAAGACCAGAGACTATAAATTTTGTCTGAAAACAAAACTGGAGGTTGTCAGATAACCTAACCATCCTTAATCTATGAGCTATGGAGCAGTGACTACTGAGGTTGTTTCCAAATTTTTCTTCCTTTGGGAGTTCATACAGTTTTTCCATCCTACTTCCTCCTCATCACTGGATACTAGGTTCACTGGGAACTGATAATTAGCCTCATATTGCTGGACCATGAAAAGCACATCTGGATCTGAAGTATGGGCTACACATTGCCCAGAAATCCTGGATTAGTGGCCAAGACTAATAAGTAGATGAAACTGTGGGGCATATATCCCACTGAGAAGGAACTGAGTATTTCATACGAACATGAGCATTTTAGTATATGCTGTAAAGCTATGTATGATGTCAGATAGACAAATGTAGTGTCCTGGATCTATCCAATATTCTTCTCCCCTTTACCTTGTTGGCAAGATGCCTACACTCACGCACCCATTTTTCATTGAAATGTATGCCCCTCCCTCCATGTGATTCATGGAAACATAACTCTACCTTCTACAGAAGTAACTGTTATTCTAATCCAAAAATTTTAGTTCCATTTCCCTTGCTAGTGTTTTAGTTATACCACAGATGTAATTAATTCTGGCCAGTTAGATTAGAAGAAAGTATGTTGAGGGAAAGGAGAGGAGTTTCTGGGAAGAGATTTCTTTACCACTTTAAGAAACAGGAAGGGAAACCCATCCCTCTTCTTTCACTGTCCATCATCAACTAAGTTGCCATATCTGCGTGTGATGGCTGTTTCTCAGCTGCCACACTGTGGCTGTCAAGTGAATTAACCCCATGGCTAAACTGAGATGTGTTAGATGATCCGGGTGAAATGGAAAGGAAACTTGGGTCTTAATGAGCCACAGAATTGGCAAACTGCAGTATACCTATATTCAGATTTTTTTTTTGGTGTGCGCTAATATGTTTTCCTTATTGATTAAGCACCTTTGAATTTTATTGTTGTTGAATTTTGTTGTTGTTGCTACCCGTAGTTGAAAACAACCTAACTGAAGAAAGGGATTAAATCCATCCCAGATCCTTTGCTGTCCAACTTGCTATGTAAACTTTCCCCCTTTTCCTGGCTAACCAAATTGATTTTGTTCAGCAGGTGAGGGGGACAGTCCAGCCTAAGGCAATGAATGTAGATTAATCTAAACCAACTGTGATGATCCTGTTAACTTTGTATTCAAGTATCTCTTGAAATTAGGAAAGATCAACTGTCTTAGTTTGAGATAAAATCTGCTGGCAAGACGTATTTTGTGGGGACACTTGGACTTTTTGGATATTATAAGGTCTTACTAAGGCAGGAGCTGACCCTTTCTTCAGTTTTCTGCCTCAAATGCTGATAAGAGCAGTCATCCTGTAGCCATGAATGCCAAGACAATTAGAGATGTCAACTCTGACAGTACACAATTACTGAAAAAACACTAGCAAATACCTATCCCTCATGTTCAATAAATATCCCTATTTGTTTATATCACTATTAGTTGGGTAATCAGTTACTGAACATTAGCATCCATTTCTACAATTTCTGAACAAGTCCAAAATAAGTACTAAACTATCTGACTCATTTTTCTATTGAAATCCAATAACTCTGAATGTAAAGCACTTAAATACATATCATAACACTTGATGCTCAAAACATTCCTGTTTCTATCTAAGATAGCTATTATTATTTCTATTTTATCTCAAGGAAACAAAGGTACAGAGAAATTAACTTTCCTGAAACACAAGGCTAACAAGACAGAGCTATAGTCAAAAGTTTTTCAATGGATCCTATAATTCTTCTTAGTTTTCTCTAAGAAATAACACATTTTCCACATCAGTTTCAAGAAGTTTTTCTTTTTCTTTTTTGATCATGTGAAGCAACTATCAAGGTAATTTTCAGAAATAAAATGGCACACATTTTTCTCCTTATCAGAGAAATACCTACTCTCCAACCTTTCTCTCGGTTCTAAAGATTGAACCTAGGCACGCTCTGAAACTGAGCTACACCTCCAGTCCTTCCTTTTGATTTAGAGAGGGCCTTGCTAAGTTGCCCTGGCTAGTCTTGACCTTGCAATCCTTCTGCCTCAGCCTCCCAAGTAGCTGAGGATACCACCATGTGTACTATAGTGCCCAACTAGAAATGAGATTCGTTTTTAAAATTATTATTATTTTTTAAAAGAAAAAGGGAAAAAGTCAGAAAGAGAGAATCAATTTTATTTATTTTTCGATCTAGCCTTGGTATCTCGGACATGTAGTTGTGTATGTGGTGTTCGGGTTTGAATCTGGGTCCTCCAGCATGTCAGGTAAGTGCTCCAACTACTGAGCAACTGTTCTGGCCCCTAGAAATGTAATTCTCCCTCCACCCCGCCCCTTTTCAGAGACAGAGGGACAGTGAAAGACAATCAATTTTATTTAGTTTTTTTGTGACTTTTGTTGCTCTGACACTTTATTGTATATGTAGTGCTGGAGTTTGAACCCATGTCCTCAAGCATGCCAGGCAAGTGCTATAATCTCTGAGCCACCACTCCATTCCCTAGAAATGTGATTCTTACTAGGATTTTTTGCTTATATCTGATAACTACTTACCAAGTTATTCCATCCTAAAAGTTTATTTTCGATCAACTTACACTGGGGTGGGGAATGAGAATATTGTACCTTATTACCTACATGTGATTTAAGCAGATTTTAAAATCTTTATATTGGGCTGCAAGGGTGGCTTGGAGGTTACAGCACTTGCCTGGCATGTGTGAGGACATGGGTTTGAACTCTAGCACCACGTACACAACAGTGTCACAGTAATAAAAGCCACATGAAAAATTAAATGAAACTGATTCTCCCTTTCTCCCTCACTGTTCTTTTCCCTTTAAAAAAAGGAAAAAAAAATCTTTACATCAAATAGGAAATTACCTTAGCAGTGAGGCAGCAAATATTAATGATATTATTTAACTCCTCATCTTCACAACTAAGATAGGTTTGGCTGATGCCAATCAACAAGGTACATAACAGATGTTCAAATAAAAGTATTAGGGCTGGAGCGGTGGCTCAGTGGTTAAGGCGCTCGCCTGGCATGCACAGGGATGCGGGTTCAAACCCCAGCACCACATATACAATGAAGTCTCAGAGCAACAACAGCCACATGAAAAACTAAATAAAACTGATTCTTTCTCTCTCTGTCCCTATCTCTTTTAAAAAATAAAAATAAATGCATTGAATAAAAGTGGCTTTTACAAGAGGGCTTTGTATTCTGAGCATGGCAATAATAAGGCAAAAAACAAGCTGCAGATTTAATTCTGTGCTCAAGCTTTAAAACAAAAACAAAAGTTTTACCTGGAAACAATGTTTCTTCTTCTGGGTAGATATTAATTCATATCTTTGTAAACAAAACATTATGAAAGAACAATCTATGAAGTCAAAAACTTTAAAAAATGAAGAGGTAAAAAAATAAGAAAATTAATTTGTCAATAAGTTCTACCTAAAATCCTTTTGTAAAGCAGTACTATCTTTTCAGTTTAAAATATTACCATAATTAAAGCATTCAGGAAAACGCTCTTGTGCAAATACAGTCCATCTGATCCTAAGTCATCATAATAACTTCCTGTTTGGGAGTTCCAAGCTATGAACACAAAGAAGTAAAACTACAGCACTGGTCATAAGTAAACTTTCAGGATCCTATGAAGAAATTTTAGTATTTAGCAGACAAGTGCCATTTACATTTCTAAAGTTTTTAAATGACAATAAAATTACTTTAATTATTATTTATGCTTATTCCTATTGCTTTTTTTTTTTTTAATACAGAGGGACAATGAGAGAGAGAGAGAATCAATTTTATTTAGTTTTTTATCTGGTCTTCATTCCTCCAATACTTTGTTGTGTACTTGGTGCTGGGGTTTGAACCCGGGTCCTCACGCCTGCAAGGCAAGTACTACAACCACTAAGCCAACCCTCTAGCCCCTCCTATTGCATTTTAAGGGCAAAGAATTTTAATGCTCAGTCTTGATTACCAATCACCCTGTGTTTTAGATTCTAAGCTACATGCTTCATATACTTTACCTCATTTAATACTCATAAGACCTGATGTTGTATATCATGCCTGTTAGTTCAGAGAGGCTGATATTTTAAAATTATTTGGAAAGGCTCCTATCATAATCAAGTTCAAATATTTATTCAGTGGGTTTGTTCTTTGCCTCTTTACTTAAAATCTATGCTGGTATATGTTGGGCCACACAGATCAGAAAGGGACATTAGCTAAAAGAACAGATGAAAGAATGAGTGCTTTTTAAGTCAGAAATAAAGATCAATTTACCTTGAACATGAGAAATGATGAACAGATAGGCTCCCAATAATCTGATGTAAATATATAGCTGAGTCATTGTTCAATTTTAATGTTTTCTGGTCCTGTTATTTCACTGGAAATGCCTTTACTCAATGAGATTTCTTGTAGAAGGCAACAACCACTTTACAACGATTCCACCTCCTACTGCTTTTTCCTGATTCCTGAAAGACAAAAGTTAACAAGGCAATGCATTTAAGTGAATTTTGAAAAGTTTTTAAAAACTGAGAGAGGAAAACAAATATCCCAACATACTTTTAAATTATGAAATACATTTTACAAGATTAAAGCTATCCTTGTTTAAAAAAAAATACACATACACACACACACACGCCAGCATTATCATTCCAAGCTTAAATAATTTAGTAACAGTTTGCAATCTCTCCTGTGCATAGATCAGTTATATGTAAAACAAGAGAAATTCAATAATTTTAATAAGCTGGAGCAGTGTCATGCACCTGTAGTTCCAGTCGCTTGGGATGTGGAAGTAGGAGGACTGCTTAAGTTCAGGAGTTTGAGGCCTACCTGGATATACAGAAAGACTCCAGCTCTAAAGGAAAAACCCAGGATAGTCTATCCTGGCTACTCCAAAGTAATTAAGTAATTTTATTTCTACCAAGAAGGTTCCTTAATATATTAAGAATAAAACAAAATGTTAAATCAAAAACACAAGCCATTCATCCATATTCATTCAAATCCTTGTGAATAGAATAAAAACACTGAATTTTCCTAGTAATTTATTCCATAGTTAGAAAAGAAAGCCTGCTTAGAAAAATTACACATATTTAAATAAGCAGCATGCTTCATTTTCAAAGCAAAACCAAACAAAAATATATCTTAAAAAATTATTTCCTAAAATACTGCAAATCTGATTTGATTAGGATAAAACTGAACTTTTAATAGGGAAGCATGAGACATAACCTTTCTAGTTAAGGTTTGGCTATTATTAATATACACAGTGAACTCTTAAAAGACCTTAAAATAAAATAATTGAATAGATAACAGAAAAAATGGCTAGTCTGCACCAAAATAAATATAATTCTATTTCTCACCCATTCTATTGGTTCAGGCAGTTTGGTTTTATTAACCTGAGACTGAACTATTCCTTAGTGAAAAAGGTTTTGCTGTTGTATGACACAATTATCCCTGGTGTGATTTCTACCATAAATAACCTCAGCATGCTATGTTATTTACCTAAGAATCTGTCACTTTCTTTTTTAGAGAGAGGGACAGTGAGAGAGAATCAATTTTATTTAGTTTTTCCCATGGCTTTCGTTGCTCCAACACTTTGTTGTATATGTGGTGCTGGGGTTTGAACTCATGTCCTTGCACATGCCAGGCAAGCACTGTAATCAGTGAGCCACTGCTCCAGTCCCAAATCTGTCACTTTAATTAGGTCTCCAAAAGTATTCGCAGTATTGAAGCAAGTAAGTTTTTTTTTTTTTTTTTTATCTGATACTTAGTTTTGTACCTGGGTGCTGGGGTTTGAATCCATGTACTTCCGCATGTCGGGCAAGTGCCGTAACTGCTCTAGCCCCTGAAGCAAATACGTTTTACAGACAGGTGTCATTTATAAGTGAATTTTGTGTATGGCTTAGTTTTAAAATCATGGCAATTTCTTACTTCCCATCACACATCATTCTGAGAGAATAAGATGTAAAGTTTAAAATAATTACAGAATGTTTGTAATGCAACTAACAGCATGTCTGCAGAAGATTCACCTCTTGAAATTATTTAATTATGATGATGTTTATTCCAAGTTTCAAAGTCATGCAGTTTCCAGGGTATTTTCAATCCTGATCTCTCTCCTTGTTTCTATGTGCCCTTACACACCTCTACCAAGAGCACCTATCGAAATCAGATTCATTACTTTTCATTGTTGTTCCTCCTGCTCCATTTGCTGCCACAGTTAGAAGGCACCTTCTTTCCCGTCTTTCCTGAACCACACCAAAAACCCTGGCCTCCTTTCTGTCTTTGTTACCTTCCACTTCTCCATACTTTATCTTAAGAATTTATTCATCTACTCACTCACTCACTCACCAACATCTGCTGTATACATAGTACACACCAATTTAAGGTACTAGAAATGCAAAGATGAGTATATCTTTTTCTGCTCCAAGGAGCTTATAGTCTTCGGCAGGACACTGATTGCTTTAACTTGTTCACCTTTCAGTTTCACTGTGCCTTCATCAATTTATTTAAAGTCAATATGTGGCCCTGGCTCACTGGAGCTAGCAAGACCTCCTACAGAGCAGTCCATGAGACTCAGAGTACTTGCTGCACAGTCCCTTTCAGAGAAAAAGGTCTGTGTGCAATTTGTTCCACGTAAATGTCCATGATCCTGTTGCCCTAACACAAGTTTAAATCCTGGATCTACCTTAAATGACTAATCTAACCTCTCTGATGAGTTTCCTCATCTTTATAACCAAAATGATATTTATTAGGCCAGTTATTTTAAGAACTGAATGAGATGACAACAAATACATATTCACCACTGTGTGTCAGCACCATTATAAGTGCTTTGCTAATGCTAACTTATGGAATCAACACAACTACCTTATAAGTAAGGTACATTATTTTAATTTTATAGATAAGTTAACAGGCAAGTAGACTTTGAGGAATTTATAAAGTTCACACAGATAGGATTAAAATTCAAAAGAGGGCTGATTATACACTCTCCGTATTAACTGCTACCCTGTACTGACACTACTCTGCTGGATATTTTATGTAAAATATATATTATGAAGTATTCAGGATTATATAGTATATATAGAGCAAGTACACAATAAAAGTTTCCACCTCTCAAACAGTGACACACTTGCCAACCTGCCACATGGATATACCTGTACTAGCCATGACAATCCCATCTTTGAGAAATATTTATAGACAACACCACCTACGATAACATGTATGGAGAACAGCCATCTAATTATCTGCACTTAAAACTGCCAATAAATGAATTTAATCCTACCAAAAACCTGTACAAACATACTGTTAAAATCAAAGACAGTAACTACCTTATTTTATTCTATCTGATCAGGCCTCTAAAGAAAAGAATGACAAAGGACATAGAAACTACTCCATCTGAAATAACAACTAAAAGACTCAGGGGTCCCTACAGAGTATAAAAAGAACGGTTTGCATATTATCTTTGTCAAGGTCATGAGGGACATGAAAGAAAAGGGAGATTAGACTAATGACATCATCCCTTCCTGTGCTGAAGTCCTTTGTAAACAGAGTTCTTGCCACTGAACATTAATTTATTACCTAATTATTTATTAAGCCCGTTTTATAATGATTCCATATAGGATACCAAGAATACAGTGATAACAGAGAAACTGACCCAATCAATCTTCATGAAGTTCATAGTTAATAAGCAAGATAATGAAAACATTCTGACATTGAAACAGACAAAACAAAAAAATGTACTCATAATTTGTGATAAGTGCAAAAAAGATAAAAGTGCCAAGTCCTAGAGGGTCCAGGTCTATTCTAGATGGAGGGGCTTGTGGGAATAATGCTAAGAAATAACATTTAATTGCAATCTGAAGAATGAAGGGTTAGCCAAGTAAAGAATCGGGGATGAGGGGATTCTAGGCAGACAACAGCCTGTGGAAAGATCTTGAAACAGAGAATAGCAAACAGAAAACAATGTTTCTGAAAGGTTGAGAATAAGATATAATGTGGTAAGAGATGGAAGTAGAAGAAACAGAAAAAGGCAAAGACCAGGTCAAGAGCCTATGAAAGATTTGGGAATTGAACCTAGTAGGAAAGGTGACAACTTCTGATTTCTACGTAAAGAATCTGAGAGGCAGAGTAAAAACAAATAGACCAGTGAGTAATTAGGTTTCCAAAGGTATTCGCGGTACTGAAGCAAATTTAGGAGAGTAAGATTAAAGTGGCAGTGGTACAGTGGATGGACTCATGATAAACTTCAAAAACAGATTTGATGGTGCTTGGTAACAGATCAGATGGAGGAGTCAGGAAGAGTGAGGGGTTGAAGAATATTCACACATTTTTCGAATGAGTAATTACTGAAAATGAGAATAAATAGATTCTGAAAGATGTGAAGGAGAAGAGATTGAGGGCTCATATGTAGACATCTGTGATTACCCAAAGGTAATGTCTAATGGGTATTTTGTTCTGAAGGGTAAAGGAAACATCTGAGGCTAAAGATATCAACCTATTATGCCAACAACACAGAGATAGATATTCAAAGCTAAGGCTCTGGACAAGATGGCCTTCTAAGAGAAAGTCCAGAACATCATTCATTTAAAAATTCCATTAATAAAGGTTTTAACATCACATATATTTATGTGGCACTCATTGATAAAGTTAGTGGTTCTGAATGTGTAATAATAATGTGTAATAATAATACGGTATATATTACAGTAGCTACAACATTAACTACCATTTGAGTGATCCTTTAAAAAAGATAAACAATCAAAAGAATACTGTGGTGGCTCGGGCAGTTACTGAGCTTGCTTGCCGGGCATGCACAAGAATGCGAATTCAAGCCCCAGCTCCGCCTACACAACAAAGTCTCTGAGCAACAAGAGCCACATGAAAAACTAAATAAAAAATTGTTTCTCTCTTTCTCTCTCACTGTCCCTCCAACAACAACAACAAAGAATATTGTGAGCCTGGTGTGGCTAACACACATCTATAATCCTAGCCCTCAGGAGGCAGAGGCAGGAGGATTCCAAGTTTGAGGCCAACCTCAGCAACTTAGCAGGACCTGGTCTCAAAATAAAAAATAAAAAGGGCTGAGGATGTAGCTCAGTAGTAAAGTGCCCCTGGGTTCAACCTCAGTGTGTGTGTGTGTGTGTGTGTGTGTGTGTGTGTGTGTGTGTAGATAGATAGATAGATATGATCTACAATATGTCTTCAAATGCTTTGATGTACCCATCAGAAAGTAGAGCCTAATTTCCTCCCTTGAACGTAGACTGGACTTAGTGACTCACTTCTAAAAAAGAAAATGGAAACATCAGAACATAATTTCTGTGATTAAGTCATAAACAGCACTTTAGATTCTGCCTTGCTCTCTTTACTCAAGGAAGCCAGCTACCATGACATAAGGACACTCAAGCAAGCTATACAGGGAGGTCCATGTGGCAAAGAACTGGGGTCTCCTGACAACAATCATGGAAATGAGTCATCTGGGATGTGGATCCTCCAACATCAGGAAAGTTTTCAGGTGACTGTAGCTTTAGAGATACCTAACCCACAATTTCACGAGGACCCTAAACTACTATTATCCTGCATCCTGCGTCTGGTGGGTTCTCCCCTCATACACACATTTTAAAACTGATGCATAGAATGAGTAAAAAATAGAAATATATTTATTTATCTTGGTGTGTTCTTGATGCTCAGAAAACATACATGATAATAAACGCTGGCTGTTTTAAGTTGCTGTTTGGGGGGCAATTTGCTTGGCTTCTTTTTTCTTTTTTTCTAAAGAGAGAGGGACAGTGTGTGTGTGAGAGAGAGAGAGGGAGAGAGAATATCAATTTTATTTAGTTTTTCATGTGGCCTTCATTGCTCTGAGACTTCACTGTGTACGTGGTGCTGGGGTTTGAACCCAAGTACTTGCACATGCCAGGCAAGCACTGTAACTGCTGAGCCACCGCTCCAGCCCCCTTGGCTTCTTGATAATATCATCGTTATGAGAAATTTGCCAAAATAATAAAAAGCCCAATCGCTATAAGTTATTGCAGTCAATCAAGACAGAAGTCTGAAAAGCAGAATGTCAGAGAAAAATAATACACAGTGTTATGGTTTTAATACTAGGTGTCTCCTAAAAGTTAATGTGTAAAACAATGCAAGAAGGTTTAGAGAAGGTGCTGGAGTGTTGGCTCAGCAGTTATGGCACTTGCCTGGTATGCGTGAGGATGTGAGTTTAAACCCCAGCACCACGCACATAACAAAGTGTTAGAGCAATAAAAGTCACATGGAAAAACTAAATAAAATTGATTCTCTCTTTCTCTGTCTCACTGTCCCTCTTTCTCTTTTAAATATTTTTTTGAACAAGCCAAAAAAAAAAAAAAAGGAAGAAGAAGAAGGCAATGTAGGAGAAATGATTGGGTGATGAGATCTTTCACCCCACCAGTGACTTAATCTCTGATAGAGATGAACTAAGTTAAGTGGTAACTGAAGGTGGGTAGGGTGAAGCTGGAGTAGGTAGGCCACAGGGTGTGTCTTTGGGGTATATATTTTGTATCTGGCTAGTGAAGTCTCTTTTCTCTCTCTCTCTCTGCTTCTTGACCAACATGGAAGCTGCTTCCTTTGCCACACTCTTCTACTCTGATGTTCAGCCTCACCTCAAGCCCCAAGGAATGGAGCTGAACTTCTATGGACTAAGACCTCCAAAACTGTGGGCCCCAAAATAAACTTTTCCTCCTAAAATTGTTCTTTTTTTTTTTTTTTTTAGAAGAATATAGAAATACAGTTGAGGGGGAAACATTATTAAAACATTAGCAATCAATGGATATAAACTTTGTTATCGAGGGGAAAAGTCAGATCATGGATAACCACCTTGGATTTTACCTATAAAATTGTTCTTGTCAGGTCTTTTAGTCATAGCAAAGAAAAGCCAAATAAAACAATAAACAAGTCAAACTACCCAGAGAAATGACTGGATAATTAACTGATTTCTTTCAAGAACACAGCCAAAAGCATGCTCTTTAAAATTATCATCTCAGTAAGGCTAATTTGGGGGGTTGGCCAGGGAGACCTGTCCCTAGTTCCATACTGTATATACTGTGCTATATTTGCCCCTTTGTAGTATGGATTCCATTAAAATGACATCAGTTTTATGTTCTAGGTAAAGGTACTTTTTATACAATATCCTGGGGGAGTAATTTTAAGAGAGTAAATACAATGTCAGTCTGCTTGGTTTTAAATATCAGCTCTAGAATTTACTTGCTGTGTGACTTAGGGACAGTTACTTAAGCTATGTACGTCTGAGTTTCTTTAACCACAAAATGGAAATAATATTACTAACCCAGATGAGTCAGTGCATTGTATTTCAGCACTAAACATTCAATAAATAATAGATGTCGGCTGTTACTGCTGTGATTGTTGTTAATGATATAGATAATATAGATACTGAGGACTTTCTCTTTATTTGTCCCACCCTGAGCCATCTTTTATCACAACATAGCAAAATATTAGCCTAAAATTTCAACCATTCTTTAAATCAAGTATATGATAATTCTAACATTTGACATGTTTTAAATTCCTAGAATAATACATCAGAATTTTTATATCAAATTAAAAATATTTAATCTTGCAATGTCAAGAACAAGGAGATATAGCATTTTAAATGGTGCATGATCAAAATTGTAAAATGATGTTAGCATTTAAAAGTTATGAAATGGGGACTGGAGCAGTAGCTCAGTGGTTATGGCGCTTGCCCAGCATATGCAAGTACGCGAGTTCAAATCCCAGCACCACATACACAACGAAGTCTCAGAGCAACAAAGGTCACATGAAAAACTAAATAAAAAATTATTTCTTTCTCTCACTGTCCCTCTCTCTTTAAAAAAAAAAAAAAAAGCTATTAAATGGTTAAACCAAATAGGCATCTAAATAAATTTACTTTGCTACAACTAAACATTGGTACAGTCTCTTATTTGGGAAAAATAACATGAATATAAAATTACAATAAAATATAAATAATTACTTTTTAAACAAAATTTAGGGCTGGTGGTACAGGGCTTAAATAGTGTGGATGAAGTCCTGGGTTCAATCCCTAAGCTTGATCTATCTATCTATCTATATTTTAAAGCTTAACAAACATGTGGGGCTGGAGCTCTGTGGTTAAGGTGCTTGCCTGGCATGTGCAAGGACGTGGATCTGAACCCCAGCACAATGTACACAACCAGGTGTCGGAGCAACAAAGACCAATAACAAACTAAAATAAAATTCTTCCCTTTTCTCTCACTGTCCCTCTCTCTAACCAAAAAAACAAACAAACAAAAAAAACTTAAACACATTAAGAAGGCAGAATACTTCAATCAGAACTAAAGAGAAAGTGAGAGAGAAGAAAACTCAAAACAGGAAAAGACTGAAGTCAGCTGAAAAAATAAGACTAAAGTTATTCTTTCCTCTTCCCGTTAGTCCCCCCACCCTTAATTTTTACTTTCTAGTAGAAAGGTTTGGGAATTTCCAACAAGCTGGCTAGCTGCCAATTCCATAAAGTGGCAAGAAGAAAACTCCCCTTTCCAGGGGTCCCTCCCCCTGGCAGCTCCAGGCGCCGGGTCTGACAAGCTTTCTGAGAAGAAATAGGCTCACTGCAGACTTTCTGTCTCCACAGCCATTGTTTGCATGGCTGCTCAGCTCCTTATCCAGAGTCTGGATTAGCATAAGAATATCATCTTTTCCCTTAACAAACAAATCATCCATTCCTTCTCCACTTTCTAACCTCCTCCCCATCAATCCTTACGCTAATATACACATATACCCCTGCAGCAACTACAACTGGAGTTATTTTTATATCAGGGTAAAAAGCAATCTCACCCAATTCTGAACATAAACCTGAAGAGAATATCTTCCTTGCTCAAAGAGTTGTGTGAGTGTATCTGCGGCAATCTTACAAGCAAATCTATCTATGCAGTGAGATTTGACTTTGGGTGGGACATTCATAAACAGGTCTTTCAGAAAGACTGATAACAGCAAAGAGAATCAACACAAAACTAAAGCCACTTTTACCTGCCAAGTTCTCCTCACCTCAAGGGTGCCAATTTCATTACCACTTTCTCACTGGATTTCACCTTTCCTGATGCTCAAAACCAACCACCCATTTAACCGTTGTGTTTCTGCTTCATCGTCCCCCTCCTCACTCAAAACTCTTTTTCTCTGTGCCAAGAAATTATCCTCCAATAAAGCATAAATTCTTTCAGGATCAGAGAGGCAAGACAAACAAATGGGGCATTAGATGCCGCGGACACATTTATGTCTTCTAACCCTCACCAGGGTCATAATGTACAAGGAATGCTTCTTGATTAAGTATTTTTTTAAAACAGGAGATAATGTATTTCCAAAACATTATTCACCTTTGTACTGCAAAACCCCTAGTTTCTCCAAAGCCTATTTGTTTAACTATATTAAACATTGGAAAAGGAAAAAAAAAAAAACCCTCACAAATAATTAGAGCTAGACTCTGCTGTATACCAATCTGGCACATCTCTGCTCTAAAAGAATTCTTAATGCATGCCAACAGTTAATTTAAGAGGTCTGGGTGTTATTCTGTCTCTCTTCTGGAGTAAAGACCAATAACCAAAAAAACAGGTGAAATATATCAGTAGCTGCAGAAAGTCCTGGATGGAAAGAGGATTTGGTCATCCCTCTAGTTGTATTATGGGTGAAGGCAAACAATGCTGTCTGTGTTTCTGTACAACATCTGAAAGGAGATAAAATCAGTATAATGCAGCAGTGAAGAGTTTAGGGTCTGGCACAGGACGGACCTAGGTCTTCTGTGTGGATTAAATGAGAGAAATTCATGTTAAATGAGAGTATTTAATGATACCTGCTTAATTATGTTACCACATCATCATGTCACTTTTAATGTGCAAATTATTTCTGCATGCATTATTCCATCTATATGACCCTTACATAACTTAGTAAAATCATTCCTACTTTTACAAAGAAAAGATAAGCAGATAAATGTCCTGGTGAATTTCACTGTAGCCAGTCACTGAAGTTCAAACACTAGTCTTCTAATCCAAAGTGCAGTGTTTGGTCTAGTTTACTGTGAGTACATATATCAAAATGGAGACAGGGAGTTATTTTTATTGATCCACGCAAGATTTTAATTCATCTTTATAACTAAGAAAAAATAAAGCTCAGCAAAATAGGGACCTTGCCCAGCTTCACACAACCTGTAGGTGGCAGGTCTGTTGTTAACAAAGCCCAAATTCCATTCACCTACTGTACACTAAAAAACTGGTAGTAAAGTGATGAGATAAAATACAAAGGACTGTAACTATTATTATATGATTGTTTTTCAGTTTAAAATAACAACAACAACAACAAAACCGGGGGCTGGAGTGGTGGCTACATGATTGGAGTGTTTGCCTGGTATGAGATGACCCGAGTTCCAGTTCAAACTCCAGCACCATACACACAACAAAGTGTTGGAGAAAAAAAGGCTAAATAAAGCTGATTCTCTCTTTATCTCTCTCTTTGAACAACAACAACAACAATAAAACCCATCTCCTCTTGTATCTGTATTCCTTTCTTTGTAATGCTGGAGCTGAGATAATGCTAATAAAGTGTCCACTGCAGCTGGCTCCCTGACAGATTATGTCAAATGAAGAACTAGAAAAAGTTGGAGGAGGTGAGGAGGACTCCTTTCTTTCTGATTTGGGTTGTTGTTCCTGCCAGAGTCACCTGACCAGTACCTTTCCCAACTGGTAGCAAAAGCTGGCTGAGTTCCCAGCTTCCTTCCACACTCCCGAAACCAGCCACATAGTAAGCAGCCCTTCAGACCCAGGAGTTCCTACTTCTCAGGGTCTGAGTTCCAGCTCCATAACAAGGTGCTCTGAATGCCTGAGCACCAGCAGTAGCTGGATCCACCGCTCCCTCCACGGAGGGCTGGGTCACAACTGGATGGGAACATACTTTTTCCAAGCTTCTGGGATCTGAAACCTAACTACTTCCCACCATTATTATTTCTGTTTAATCCTAGTGTTTCTTTAGCTTTTTAAAACTCTCTATCTCATGTAATCGACTCCCTGTATCAAATTTTCTTGTTAAACGAACCATTGTGGCTTCTGCTTTCCTGACAGGACCTTGATTGACAAAAATAGATTCAAACAATAGTTCTAAAGATATTTTCATACAGACTTACTTCACCAAAGAGGAACTAATAAGTATGTCAAGGATTCTTTAAGTCCTCATAAAGTGAGTTTTAATATATATTCAAAGTATATCAAAGATATTTTGACTTTAGGAATTCTCCCAGATTCCGTACATTTCACTTTTTCTCACTGCAAATAACTACCCAAGTTAGAAATGTGAGAAACTTGTTCAAGATTGGTTGGACATTCTAAACTATGTGACCCAGGTCAAAAGGCAAAGAGTACCAAAATGTGGCTATCAAAACAGATTTCTCTCTCTTTTCCTTAAGTAACATTACATTTAATCAAAGAGTCAAAAAGTCCTTGTGGCCAAAAAATTTAATTAAATGCTAAATCAGTCTTTAAGGGGAATATATCTAACTTCCAGAATGAGAGATAAAAAAAATCAACATAGAACATTCAAAACAACATAAAAAATGAACCCATATTTCACTCAGGAAACCAAATCAAAATGTATCAGTATTTATGCCCTCACCTTGAAGGAACAAGGTGATACCACCTCCTCCTAAGAGGATTTTTGATTGGGATAATGTCTGGGTTATGACAGGGCATAAACTAACCAGGGACCAAGGTGGAAAAGTGCAAAGCAATGGACAGGGATAACCCCTCAAAAGAAACAATCAAATACTAACAGCGCCCTCCTCATAGAGAAATATTCATTCTTGACTATTATGAAGTGACTATTATATTTCAAAACTCCCAGTGGCAATAGTTGTAGCCTCTCAGAAGAAAAGTTATTTTAATAAAGCTAATGTCTGTATTCAATTTTACTTTTTTTCTTACCTGATCACTTTTAAAAGGAATCATTCTTTTTGTGTTAACCAGTGCTTATACAATGCAAAAGTGACTTTAAAAAAAAATGATCATTTGTCTCCACTTTTTTCTACAACTTTTCAAAAATTCAGAGTACATCCTTCCCGTAAGTTCCAAGAATACAGAGTCTGTCCTAGGAAAGCCAATACACATATTCTGCCTTCTATGCCACAAGGAAAACTTCAGGGTTGAGCTGGTCTAATACAGTCTCAGGACTTTTACTGTGCCTGCAGGGACAAAAATCATTCTTTCAGATTGAATATAAGTTAAGGAAACAGCAGTCACAGAAATTGCTGGCAGATAGGTTAGGACCAGAAGGAAAACCAGAAGGCAGTGCCAGGAGACTGAAAGAAGGTAGATTCTTAGGGAAATGGAAGAGCAGCTCAAGCAGTTTTATGGTGAAGACTGAATTACTCAGAGACTTTTTAGTTAAGAGACTTTTTTTTTAGGTCTCAGAATCAGTTTTTCTGTAATAACCAAAAATATTCCACCTGATATGAGGATCAAAGGGAAAGGCACACTTGAGTATTCTAGGTTAGACCAGCATAAAATCAGCAATTCTGGCTGTTAGTCAGCACACATATATAAGAATGAACAAATTAAAGATTAAATTAAAATTTAAAGATGACTCAAAAAGTGTAAAAATCGACTTAAGCTACCGTATGCCTGTAATTCAAGGGATTTAGGAGTCTGAGACGCAAGAATTCAAAGTTTGAGGACAGCCTGGAGAGACCCTGTCTCAAAATAAAAATACAGCTGGAGAATCCCTGGGTTCAATCCTAAGTGTGTGTGTGTCTGTATAAAGTGACTTAACAGTGTTATCAGCAGCTATATGTTATTCCTGATATTTCTCATCTCACCCTCCAAATATGCTAGGCTTTTGGTCTTTCCCACCTCAGCTAACAGGTTCTTTACTCTTTTAGTTCCATAGGCCTAAAATCGTAGTCATTCTGGACCACGCCTTCCCATTTCCTTATGCCTATATCCTATTTCTCATCAAATCCACTGGGTCTACTTTCAAATTCATCCAAAACTCACATGTTTCTCACTATCTCCACTGCCATCTTGGACCCAAGCCACTAAGATTCTTTGCCTGGGTTACTGAAACAGCCTCCTAACTGGATTCCTTGTATCTTCCCTTGCCCCACCACACATTCTCAACACAACAGTCACAGCAATGCTAATAAAAAGCATAATAAAATCACATCACACCTCTATTCAAAACCCTCCAAAAGTGTCCTCAGAGTAAAAACTGAAGTCTCCAAAAGTCCACATTACTCCACTTGCTCTATTTGAACTGCAGTGGCCCACCCGTTTCTTTTTTCTTTTCTTTTCTTTTTTTTTTTTATAGAGAGAGGGACAGTAAGAGAGAGAGAGAATCAATTTTTATTTAGTTTTTCATGTGGCCTTGGGTCTTCCGAGATTCTTTTGTATACGTGGTGCTGGGGTTTAGACTCACGTTCGTCCGCATGCCAGGCAACGGCCACAACCGCTGAACCACCACTCCTGCCCCTCTGCCCATTTCTTAAAGAAGTCATACACAACCCTGCTGCAGCTGCAGGACCTGTATACCTGCAGAGTTCTTTGTCTTTTAACACTCTTCCCTAGGACATCTGAAAGGATCTGCTGCCTTCCCTCTTCTGAGTTCACTCAAAATCCCTTTATTATTTACATTGTTCCCACCAAACCTGTTTGAACTGTAAGCGCACCCAGGCACGCCTATCCTCCCTCCTTGCAATTGTTTTTCTCTCTTTAGAATTTGGCTGTAATCTGACATATCATTTACTTTCTTTACTGCCTGCCACCTGCTCCAGAATGGAGGCTCCGGTAGGGCAGGGGTGTCTGTTTTATTCACTCCATATCTCTAACACCAAGAACACTGCTTGGCACACAGTTGCTATCAAGTAAATATTTGCTCAGGGAATGATCGAAGAGGGTAGAAGGAATTAAAATGTTATGCCAATTCCTTTTATTTTATATATAAACCAGACTTCTCAAAAAGAGGAGGGCAAGGGATAAACTATTTCATTTTCTTATCTTAATACGACCAAAATGATACAAAAACCTTACCACTTCCTTTTTGCTCACTTCGAGCCCTAATTCATGCCAAAATCCAGTGAGGAAAATTTTCCACTGTTTTCATGCATAGCTATAACTTAAAAGGTCTTAAGAAAGGCTTGTACATGTAAACATAATTTCCCCAAATCTATAATACTGCTTAAGGCAAACAATGGCTTGGATTCTGTTTTTACAGCACAACACATCTATACCAAGCTGGGTAACCATGGCAAAAAAAAAAAAAAAAAAAAAAATACAGCCCTTTCTTTGGTACAAACCGTGGTCTGACCAAGGGAACTTCAAAGCACTATCTAAATTCACCTGCAACTTTCCAGTAAGCAGTAGGCAGACACAAGGAAAGTTTCAAAGGTGATATGTGTATGTAAACTCTAATTCTCCAACAACCCTGAATAAGAGCACAAGGTGTTAAAATTATACCTTTAAAAATTCCTTCCTGTCAGGGAATGATCTATAAGACTATAGGAAACTAAAACCTCACAAACCTTCAGATCTAAAAAGGAACACCCTCAAGATTACAAATTCTTGCTGTATGAATGTGAAACCCAAGACTTGTTCTCTTTGTGGATGAAACATCTACATTTTATTTTCTTTACTCTGAATCAGCATAACTGGTCAAGTTAAAATGGGCTGGTTTAGGTTGCTGTCATTTAGAAGTTCTGTAGCATAGAACAGGATTCACATTTACTTATTCTTTTTATCTTTTAGTATATTTAAGCTCAGATATTTTCTGAGATAACTACACATTCATCAACTTGTCATTTATTTGTAAGAAAGAATTGTAAGTAGCACATAAGAGCACAGCTTTGCATATTATTAAACTTTCTATAAATGCATGAAAATATTATAAAGTAAAATGCTATAATTTCTATAAAAAGTATAATAACATGATGAGTTATTTTAATAGTAGACCCAAACAGGTCTTTGTAAATTTATTTTCAGTGTTACACAGTGTTTCATCATAGTATCTCATAGCTTTATTTTTCTATTTTCCTGTTGATGGACATATTAACTTTTTTCTAATATGTTAATATTATAACCAATGCGGAAATAAATAAATTTGAATAGAAGTTTTTGTTGGGCTTTTGGGCAGACAAATCTGTAGGATAGATTCCCAGAAGTAGGATTCTGGGTCTAATGTAGTTTTGGTAGTTATTTTGAAAACTTCTTTCTTCTTTTTCTTTTTTTGGCACCAGGAGAACTGTGCCACTGAGCTATGCACTTAGCCTTTTGAGACAGGGTCTCCCTAAGTTGCCAAGGCTGGTCATAAACTTGCAATCTTCCTGCCTCTGCCCCTTGAGTTGCTGGGATTACAGATGTGTGTTATCACACCAAGCAATGACTTCATTTTTTATTGTACTGTTTTGCACTCCCCAAATGCAAAACACTGATGTAAACACAATTTTAACATACTCCTGAAGGGCACAAGATAAAACAAATGGAAAGATACACTGCATTATATATAGAACGTTTCTAAATCAGTCAGGTATGTTAATTGCTTTCAATTTTAAATTCAACAATACTCTTCATCATTTTAAAGGAAGTTCCTTTATGGTTCTTAGTTTGCTAAATCAGAGTTTTCATCATCAATAGAGCTGAATTGCATCAAGTGCTTTTTTTCCATTTAGTGATATGATCACAGGGTTTTTCTTCAATGCATTAGATCAATTAATAACTCATATTAAGAGCTTTCTGAAAGAGAAGTCATCTTTGGTGGTAGTGGGTTTTAAATATGTCTACATATTCTTTCATACTCCTCTCTTCAAGTGGGGGTGCAATGGTAGATGTGGTCTGTCCCCACCAAAACTCAGTATGTGAGTTTTATCTTCAATGTAACAGTGAAGAGAGGTGGCAGGATCTTTAAGAAATAATCAAGCCATGGAGCTTCACCCGTGTGAAGGGATTAATGTATTTCCTAAGAGACTGAGCTAGGTTTTTAAAATTAATTAATTAATTAGTTAATTAATTTATTAGTACTGGGGCTTGATCCCAGAGGCACTTAAACCACTGAGCCATATCGACAGCCCTTTTTATTTTTTATTTTGAGAAAAGGTCTTGCTAAGTTGCTGAGGCTGGCCTCAAACTTATAATCCTTCTGCCTCAGCCTCCCAAGTCACTGGGATCACAGGCAGGCGCCACATCACACCCTGGGTTTGTTACTGAAAGTGAGTTGTTATGAAGTAAGCCTGGCACCTCTTTTTGGTCTCTTTTCCCTCACATAACCTCTGTTTTGCATATACCCACTTTCCATCATGAAACCCTCCCCAGAAGCAGAGAAGATGCCAGGACCTTCTCAGTCTCATAAAATGTAATAATTTAATTACATATCCAGAACTGGAACTCCCCCCTCCCCTGCAAATAAGCTGTTCCTACTCAGTAGTGTTTTCAAATGATTTTTTTTTTTTAACAGAGAAAGAGAGAAACAACTTTATTGAGTTTTTCACATGGCTTTAGTTGCTCCAACACTCAGTTGTGTACGTGGTGCTGGGGTTTGAACCCGGGTCCTCATGCTTGCCAGGCAAGCGCCGAAACCGCTGATCCACCGCTCCAGCCCCCAGATGATTAAATTTTGAGATAAAATGTTATACAGTAATGATAATTAATACACTATTGTTGGGATTCCTGAAATAATTTCAATGTGTCATTACTGTATAATAAATAATCTGTTTGATCTTTTGCCCCTGGTTCCTGGGAGAGAACCTGCAAATTCTTGGAATTTCCTGGGTAACAGAAGTATCCTAGTTATTCATGAATCCTGGATCATTCCTCAGTTTATATCAACAACATGATTCAGGACAGTGGCTGGTCACCAGAAAGATCATTGCGCATTTAGAGACTAGAGCTTTCAGTCAGCTAGACCTCTAAAGATAGCAGAGGATATATTTTTGAGTTCCCTCACCTGGTCATTTATTTAATCATGCCTACACAAAAACCCTGTGGATACTATGTGCTCAGGAACTTTCCAGATTGGTAAATATAAATATAAATATATATATATATATATTCAATGTTGGCAGAATAATAAGTCCTGATCCCAGGAAAAAGGACACGGAAGCTCCATATTTGGAACCCTACCAGACCTCCACTGTGTCTCTCTCATTTGGCCTTAATCCAGACCTGTTAATACTGTTAATTTTAAGTATACTACATTCTTGAGTTCTATGAGTAACTTTAATGGTTTCTCTAACTTGAGGTTATTCACAGGAATTCTTGGATTTGCAATCAGTCAGAAGGGCAAGCGGAGAAACATCAAACTTGTAACTGGCACCTGTAATTAGGACAATTTTTTTTTTTTTTTTAAAGAGGCCAGACTTGTTGGGGACTGTGCCCTTGAACCTGTAAGGTCTGATTCTAACTCTGTCAGAACTGTATTTCAGTCAGTTATATACATATAACTGTTATATACAACATATATACAACAGATGTGCATGTGAATATAAAACATTTAAACATACTACTAAATTTGTTTTCCTAATGTTTTGCTAGGTTTCACATAAGCAAGACTAATCTGTAACCTTTTTGTATTATATATGTCTCAATTTAGTATCAAGATTATATTAGGCATACACAATAAACTAAAGAGCATTCCTTATTTTGCTGTTCTCTGGAACAGTTCTGTAAATTTGGACATCTCTACCACTATATTTGAAAGAACTCATTCTTAAAACCATCTGGGCCAAGGGTTTATATGGGATGGGGTAGCTCTTTTCATTATAAATTCAATTTCTCTAACAGTTATAGAAATGCCTAGGTTTATTATTTAGTCTGAGTCAATTTTACCATCATAACTTCTTATTGTCAATTTAAATTATAAAATTTGTTAGCATAAAGTGATTCCAGGATATTTTCTTATTTTTGAAGAAATCTTTTCTATATCTGAAGTTATAACCTTTTTATATTCCTTATATTATTATTTGTACCCTTTTCTTGATCAATTTTTCAAATAAACCAGCTTTCACTTGTTAATCCTTTCCACTTTCAAACCCCAATTTATTAATTATTAGTTGAAGCTTGGAACAGTTTCTTTCTATCCCAGTTTTCTATAAAGTGGGTATAATAACAGAACCTAACTCAAATGGCTGTTGTAAAGATTAAACGAGATAACCCTTATAAGCAACATGAAACTATGCCTTCCTGGTACATAGCAAAGACTCTGTAAGCACTTGTTTTTATCTTCAACACACCCTATTTTACTTTGCTTAAATTTATTCTACTGCTCTTTCCCCAATTTAAATCAATTTGTTTATTAATATTTAATTCTTTTAGGTATAAAATGTAAATATTTAGTATATCACAAAAGTTTTAATATGTTCTAATTTTCTTTGTTTAGTTCTAGGTGTTTTCTGATTTCCATCATTATTTTATTTTTGACCTGTGGGATTTACAAGTATGTTTTTAATTTGTGTGTGTGGGGCTAGAGAGGTGGCTGGAGTGGTTACAGTGCTTGCTTGGCACATGTGAAGACCTGGGTTCAAACCCCAGCACCACATACACAGCTAAGTATTGAAGCAATGAAAACCAAATAAAAAACTAAATAAAACTGATTCTCACTCACTCTCTCTCTCTCTCTTAAAAACAAAACAAAAGGGGGAGCGATAAGTGTGGGTAATGGGGGGTTTTGGGGGTAAATCTAATTTTCAGAACTTATATATATATTATTTCTTTAGAAGCTTGTTTGATTGTTCAACAAATAGATTTCTGAATAAAATAAAAACAAAACAAAAAAATTACGTTTGTGTGTGTGTATGAGTAGATGTGGATAGTTTGCTAATCATTTCTGATTTAAATATATTTGTAGTCAGAAAACATGGTTGATATTATGTGAAATGTATTAGAACTATACTGTACAACCTAGTAAATAGATACTTTCATAAAATGCTCCCTGCGTGCTTGAAAAGAAGGTACATCTTCAAAGAGCTAGGAGATATATTTTAGACTAACTTTTAAAACCAAATGACTTGTCATTCTCTTGGCTTAAAATCTCATTTCATGGGATGCAATTATCAAAATATTGGGAGGATTTTTGTGACCTGACCTTTGCCAAACCTTCAATACCATCCATCCACTCCTCCATGTCCTAACAGTACTCTAGCAATCCTAAACTAAATCTTGTAGTCTCTCCGCGTTGGCAGGCATTCCTTTTTAGGCTTTCATTCCTTTGCACATTCTTTACACTCTCCCTTTGTTCCCCATCATGTTAATGGTGATTCATTCTTTGGGACCTGATCTATGAATAACCTTTAGTAAGTAATCCTTGATCCCTATTTATTGGGATGTTCAATAATGAAAGGAATAAAAAAATTAATGTCTTAAGAAAAATATACTTGGGGAATTAAACTAACTATAAAATCACGCAATACACTCATAATTCTTTATAAGTATACTGATACCTAAAAATACATCTTTAAATCTTAGTTATAGCCAGCCACTGAATAAACAATCTCTATCCAAGTGCTAGCTCAAGAACTTTGCTCATCAGCTCAATTTACTATAGCTAGATTATGGAACCAACCCAGATGCCCTCACTCGACGAGTGGATACAAAATCTTTGGTACATATATACAATGGAATACTACACGGCCATTAGAGAAGATGATATTATGGCTTTTGATATCAAATGGATGGAGATGGAAAGAATTATGCTAAGTGAAGTATCCCAATCTCAGAGACTCAAGGGCCGAATGGTTTCTCTCATCTGTGGAAGCTAGAATACATGGTGAAGCAGTAGGTTAGATGGCTAACCTAACAATAACTTCAAATTGTTAGGTACTAACAATAACTTCAAATTCTCAGCGTAATAGGGGGATGGCTCCCTAGGATACTTGGAAGCGTAGGGAGGGGGATGGGTGGGGGGAGGGTATATGAAGAACTCCTGGGAGACTGGAGAGTGGGAATATGGGGAACCATCTCAGAAGCAGATGTCATTCCTCCACGAGATACCCATTTAAAGCAAGAGTTCTTCTGGGGGAACCTGCAACAGGTGAAACCCAAGGTGGTCATCCATGTTTTGGCATTACTCCTGGATAACAAAGTATATATACATTGGTTATTGATGGTTTGATAATGTTTCCCTCTCAACTGTATCTCTATATACTCTTCAAGAAAAACAACAACAAAAATAAAAGAACTTTGCTCATAATCACCATCATTCTGTGATTTCTAGATGTCAGAGAAAAGAAATTTAGATCTACATCATAAAATGGGGTATGTTAGTATACTATTACTAAAATATTTCTGACTTATTTCATATTTTTTCATTAGCTTTCATTTTTTATTACTTCATTTTCTTAGTGCTTTCCACTATCATGAATAATTAAGCTACAAGTTTACTAGCTTTTTCTTTTAATACTGTTTTGATACTATGAAGGAAGAAGTCTAACACAGTCACATTGACAATTACATCTCTTATACTGGTGCTAAATAATTCACCTACTATTTTATGTTAAAAAAAAAGTATGTTTCTGTTCTCTGAACATTTAATACAAGTGCTGTACATTTTAACAATTATGGCCTTAAAAAGGAAAAATGTGAGCTAAATTAAAGGAACAGTGTTAAAGACCAGTAAACATTAAAATGGGTATGAGTAAACAATTTGGTGGATTCCAGACTGCTGGTTAAAGCCTGGTTCACTAAGCAGCAGAATCAGTGCAAGCTTGCCAGAAATGCATACTCCCAGGTTTATATACCTTAGACTCACTGAATCAGAACTTGTTTTGTACAAAATTCTCAGATGACAAGTATGTCCATTTCTTGAAAAGCACTGGAAAAGACTTTTCAGCTTCTTAGTCTTCCCTATTTCACGTAATATCCTGAAAATACTCATTTATTGTTTGTTTTTTCACTTCCTTTTCTCTACTCCACTAACAGATCAAGAGATACCACTTTGGATGCTTCATAGAATCTACTTAGTTAGCCAATATATCACTTTTTTTTTTTAAAGAAAGAGGCACAGGGAGAGAGAGAAAAAGAGAATCGATCTTACTTAGTTTTTCATGTGGTTTTCATTATTCCGACACTTGTGTATGTGGGGCTGGGGTTTGAACCCACGTCCTTGCGCATGCCATGCAAGTGCCATAGCCACTGAACCACAACTCAAGCCCCAATATAACACTTTTTAAATGGTACAGGTGAACTGCTAGGTAATTCTGGTGAATAAAGGGAAGTTAAACTAATTTCACTGTTTCCACTACAGGGATATGTTATATAAGAAACCACATTCATTGGTATCTATTATTCGCCAGGCTATATTTTAAATATTTCTCAAAAGAACTTCCTGCAATCAGGAAAATACCTCTAAGCTGTTCAATAAGGTAACTGCTAACCACATATGACTAGTGCGCATGTTATCTTGTGACAACCAAATTGCACAACACTGTTCTAGACACACTTACTACCTGATTCGTAGCTATCTTGACAGTACATGTAAAAATGGACATAAGGTATGCAAGTTACTGGTAGACTCAAAACTCTACGACTGGTAACAAAGCACAAGCTGGAATACAAATCCAAAGCTATGGAAAAATAAAATTAACTCTAGGAGATGAGATCAAGGAAGACTTCATGAAGGTGCTGACATCTAAGCTCATACTTGAATAATGGGCAAATTTCAACATACGAGGATGTTAGAGAGACATTCCAAATTGGGAAATCAGAAGCAAAAGCACAAAGATGGAAAAGCATGGTAAAGATAAGAGAGTGAGATCAGTAAGACTGAAAAACAGGGGCTGGGGTTGTGTAAAGCCTTTTCCTGGTATGAGCAAAGACGAGTTTGATCCCCAGCACCATATATACAACTAAGTATTGAAAAAAAAACCACAGATGAAACAAAGTTGACTGCTGCTTTCTCTTTCAAAAAAAAAAAAGAAGAAGAAGAAGAAGAAAGAAAAAAGACAGAAAACAGCATAATAATTTTATGTTTAATTTTTCTTACCTATCATGATATTCTTAAAGAACAGAGAGATAAAAAATGATTAACAATAGGTAGGAATTAGGTCATGAAGACTCTCAGTTACTAGAGTGAAGTAGCCTGAACTTTATTCAATAGACAATGAGAAATCATTCGAGGTTTCTGAGCAACAAAGTTAAGTTCACTATAATTTAGGAAGATCACAGTTGAAGTACTATATAAGTGAGAGGGGTGGAGCAGAGAATCTGAAGTATAATTAGAATAGTTCAAGAAAGAAGTAAGTAGCCTACCTGAAGAGGCAATGGGAACACAGAAACAGGAGAAACCTATTACAGAGGTAGAGCTGTTAGGATTTAGCAACCTCTTGAACTGAAAGAAAGGGGAGATGCAGATGTCAAGGGTGGTTTCCAGATTTAAATCTTAGGATGTTGGAGAGATTATAGACCATGAGGAGATACAGATGAAAGCAGCAGCTTTTAAAAACTTATAAACAGCTCTAAATCAGGATGGAACAATGGTCAAATGTGGCCCTACTGTTTCAAATCTTTAGATACAACCCAATGATGTTAAAATGAAGGAATATATATGTTAACAGACCTGGAGAACAAGAATGGATATCAAACGAAATAGAAGAAAAAAATCATATGCTAAAATAAAAATTATTAATATATATAAAAGGAGAGTTAATTTATAAAACCAAATAAATGCTGGTACTACATATCTCTAGAAAAGTTTTATCATATGAAAATAAAGATACAAATAAACAATATTAAATATGAGGTCTATCAATACTACCATTACTAATTATTAGTATTCAATTATAACAAAATAATAACAGCTAGCCATTAAAACTTAAAAGCTTTAACTGTATACTAGGAACTATTCTATACACTTTACATATGCTAATTCATTTAATCCTCACACTAAATTTATGAGGCAGGTATTCTCATCATGCATAATTTTTCTCCCCTGTGGTACTGGGGATTGAACCCAGAGGCATTCTACCATGGAGTTACATCCCCAGCCCCTTTTTTTTTATTTAATTAATTAAAATTTTTTTTTGAGAGAGAGGGGGACAGTGAGAGAGAGAGAAAGAGAATCAATTTTATTGAATTTTTCATGTGGCTTTTGTTGCTTTGACACTTCACTGTGTACATGGTGCTGGGGTTTCAACCCAGGTCCTCATGCATGCCAGGCAAATGCCCTAACAGCTGAGCCACTGCTCCAGCCCCTTTTTATTTTTTATAAGATAAAAAATAGGGTCTCAGTTGTCCAGGCTGGCCTCGAACTTGAGATTCTCATGCTTCAGCTTCCAAAACTGTTGGGATTACAGGTGTGTGGCACCATATCCAGTCTCATGCACAATTTCATTTATTTTGATATTGGGGATTTAACCCACAGGTTCTTTACCATGGAACTACATACCCAATACTTTTTTAAAATTTTGAGACAGGGTCTCACTAAATTGCTAAGGCTGGCCTTGAACTTGAGATCCTTCTGTCTCAGCCTCCTGTACAACTGGGATGATAGATGTGAACCACTGCACCTGGCTCAGTGCATAATTTTAAAAATTGAAAACCAAGGGGCTGGAGCTGTGGCTCAGAGGTGGAGGGCTTGCCTGGAATTTGCAAGGACCTGTGTTCGAACCCCAGCACCACATAAACAACGAGGTGCCAGACAAAAGAAAAACCAGATGAAAAAATAAATAAAATTGATTCTCTCTTTAAAAAAAAATTAAAAATCAAGAATACACTGTACAATTTTCTAGAAAGGTAGTAAATACCAAAATTAACTTACTAAGGCGCCAGAATACATAAAAAGATTAACAACTTGACTAAATCAGCAATCAATGAAATGGAATGGGACAGAAGGGAAGGTAGTGAGTAAAGAAATGGGGTGGAGGATAGTGAAGAGGGTCTTATGCTTTGGTACACATTGTTTACATTTTTATATAATCTGTTCATGTTCATTTATGTAATCTTTTAAAGACCCCCCCAAAAAAACACGAGAACTATTTCTCATGATACTCAAATTGGAAATTATCATACATACAGTTTAAATTATAAAATAGTAGCATAGAAAGAAATTATTAGCAAGTTGTATAAGGTTCTAAGTTGAAATGTCACAGAATATGAAAAGATGCTGCTGTGGTTTGAATGAGTGCCCCCCAAAGGTTCATATATAAAAGGTTTGTTTCCCAGGGTGGCACAACGAGATGGTGAAACCTTAAGCAGGGCCTTCTGGGAGGACATCAGATATATGTGAGCATGTCCTAGAAGTAGACTGTGGGACTTCAATCTCTCCCTCTTTCTCTTTGCTTCCTGGCTCATGAGGTGAATGCTCTACCAAGCATTCCTACTATGATGTGCTGGTTTCTTAGAGAACAAAAACAATAGGGCAACCTAATCTTGGACTTGGACCTCCAGAACTGTGAGCCAAAATAAAACTTTCCTCTTTGTAAGTTAATTATCTCATGCATTTTGTGATAATAATGGGAAGTTGACTACTATAGATGCTACTGGAAATCGTGGGACATGCTCTCCCTTCTGTATCCTATGCAGATGTAAATTCACAAACAGCTTGTATTTAAAAGCAACCAAACTGGAGAGGAATTGAATAAGTATATCAGAAGCACATTCACCAAACTTAAGAAACTATGATGGTATTTAAAACTTAAGTTATTAGGAGGCAGTCTGAGTAGCAGAGAGAGAGAATAAACTTTCCTCTATCTCCATTTCTAGAGAAGTATAATAAAAAGAGTCCAAATGCTGTTTCTGTGATTGAGTTCCAAGTTTCTCCACAGCAGTGAGTGAGTGTACAGGTAAATTTTCATTGGGGCCCAAGGAAAAACCAATAGTAAAGACACACTCACCTTTCCTACAAGCCTGGGGCTACACTGCCTTGCTGCATTCATGCCCTCAAAAGGCTGCTAGATCTAACAGATCTTAGCAGACCTAGAGGCAACCCTCACAGAGTACACCACTGAAGAATCTTGTATGTGGGAGGGCCTAAAAACACTGAGGACTTGTCCTAGGGCTTCAAGAAATGGGTAAGAGTTTGCTGGCTCCTTTGTTGTCAATCCACAGGAGAAAGAAACTGGTTTCCAATGCCTACTGGAACACTGAAAAAGAGGTACCTATAGCCATAACTAAGAGGTGCCTATAGCCATAACTAAATAAGTACAAAGATAGCCCAAAAATCCTAGAAATGGGTGTAAAACTCCTATAACTCCTTTACGTAAGCTTAAGACTAGAACTACCTAAGAAGAACTAACAGATGAGATCAGGTAACTCAGAGGCTACTTGTTTTGAATAGGACCAAGAGGAGAAAAGACTCTGAGCAAATCAAACTCCTGAACAAGTTGCCCCAATGCTCAGGACAAACAGACTCAAAGGTAATATAGATTGGGATGCTATTGTAGCACAGACCTCTAGATTTTCTGAAGCAAAGATAGGCCTTCTATAACACTATTGGGAAAGCAGCTCTAGACATGATGACGGACCTCATAAAGAACCAGGAATCTAATCAAAGGGGAACCTCCGACTTCCAGAAGTCCAATTAACTTGGGGCTTACTGACGTGGAACATGGAACCATGGGGAACCCAAGGGACTAGCACCAGCCTTGGCTTATTCTGTCATTATACTTTTGTCCTTGATTGTTAGACAATGAATCCCTCCTAACTGTAAGACCTTGTTTAACGAATAAAAAAAAAAAAAAGAAATATCAAGGATTTTGTAACTGAAGCTACCATCACAAGCTACCAAATTACAATGCCAGGTACAGTAGCAATCACTGCATGGTAGACACAGAATATTTAGAATAGGGCCTAAGCAGTCCACGGAATACTAGCAGACTCCAAGAGGTGGCCCAGAACTTCATACCATCTACTTCTACCACACTGATGTTTTTAATATGGTAAGTTCCCAGGAACCAATAACAAAAAAGAAAAACCTGGGACCTGCCATAAAATGGACTAAAAAAAATGGACTGTTACTGTTTAATACCCTACTCACGAGGCTCTGAAAGACAGTGAGGAGGGGAAATTCCCTCAATTGATACTGTAAAGGGAGAAGGTACTGTAAATCAGAGAAGAAAATACATAGGTTCCTGGGCAGTATAGAACGGTTCGGCTGATTAGGGGGAATGGAAAGGTCAAGTATGAAAATGAGAGCCAAAGATCCTAGAGAAAATGCATTTTGAATGGCCCTGTAGGAGCTATCCCAAGGTGCCACTACCACAAATCACCAGCCACAGAAGAGGTATTTGATGACAGTATAACCACAGATGCATGACTCATTGTCAAGACCAGTTTCTGTCTTGGTCACCTCAATACTGCAGCAATGGTCTCATGAATGTAGCAGGCATACTGACAGAGGGAAGGAAGGTAGTTTTTACCTAGGTTCAACATCACAGGCTCCTTCCTGTGAAGGCTGATGTAATTATTGCTGCTGTGGAGTGCTAACTAACAAGTTCTGAATGCAGAACAGACACTTACTCCAGGTATGGATTTGCTTTCCCTGCCCAGAGTACATCCTGCCAGAATCGTTATCTGAAGGCTTACAGAGTTATCTCATGGTATCAATTACAGCCTCAGAACCAGTGAGAATTATAGCTTATTACAGTAAACCTCTTGTTGTGGATATTTCTTTAAGTGATTATAACCAACTAGCACTTTGAAGGTAGGTGACAAGATAGATTTAATGGGGTAAAAGGTAGTCTGAGGCATAAGGGGTGGAGACTTCAGCAAATACTTGTGGTGCTCTACAACACACCTCTTCCACCTCCATTTTGTCACTGCAGCTCTGGTGGGCAATTCCCCCAGGTCTGACAACAAGTGACAGCCAGTGTGAGGAAAGGCATGGCTCACTTTTACTCCTCAGAGATGTCTCCAAATCGAAAGACTAGTGCAGTCTAGAAGTACAGCCACAGAAATATTAGTGGTACGGCTCTAGAAGAACCCTGATGGACAACAGGTAACATTCAGGGCATAACGATCCTTTGGTGGGGCAAGACTGAGGTGCATTCAGAGCATTCCCAGGGCACTGAACCCCAGATGCTCATAGTGGTAACCAGCTCATTAGCACAGGATGTATATGTTTACCATGTTCTCTGTCCATCTTCCCCATTCTCCCACTTCTGCTTTTTAGTTCATCTCTCAAATAAACTACCCAGTTACAAATCCCTTTTTTCAGGCCTTCATTTCAAAAGAACCAAAACTAAAAGGCAGTGAAGTCAGGACTCAAACTAAAATAAGCTGGCTCTACTGTCTTGCTTTTAAACAGAGATTAATGCCTCTTTAAAATAGTAAAAAATGTGGTGTTGTACATTATGGGACACTAAAGTCAGAAGCAATGAACAAACGTACATACAGCAACATACAGGATTTCTCTAGTATTAAAACTTTAAAAAATAAAACATTTATAGCAAAACCTAATTATGTCAATCAACCATGTGACATGTTTTATAAGAATGCATTCATTTAAAGAAAATACAACAAATCAAGCATGGTAGTGCACACTTGTAATCCCAGTTACTAGGGACGCTGAAGCAGAAGGACTGCAAGTTCAAGGCTAGACTTAACAGGTTAGTGAGAATTTACCTCCAAATAAAAAATAAAAAGGACTGGGGATGTAGCTCGGTGGTAGAACACTTGCCTGGCATATGCAAAGTCCTGGGTTTAATCCCCAGGACAACAATAAAATAAACAACAATAACAACAACAACAACAACAAGAGCCCAAACAGACAAATTAAGAGTGATATCTTTTTTTAGTATATTATAGTTGTACATAATGATGGGATTTGTGTACATATTGATAGATGCACACAATACAGCAATACAATTTGAAGTATCCCCTTTCCCCACATCCCTCTACCTCCCTCCTCCTGTCCCCTGATCCCTTGCCTCTCTTCTGGGTCCGGTATTTTTCCTAAAATACCCAAGTATAGTGACATAATTCTTATACCTATGAAGAACATTTTTATATACACGTCTATAGTACAGACAGTGACATACTTAAAAATGGTTGGTTTATCTCAGTTCTAACATTTCCCCTTCTCCTCCCTTCCTATCATCCCTTGTTATTTTTCAATATATTTGACAATAGGATTAAACATTTACATTTTTGTAAAGGCATGCAGTATAGCTTATTCGAATATGGCAGAAAGGGAATCAAGAACAAAGGAGATGCTGGGTACAGTGGCCCAGGCTTGTAATTACAGCGGCTGAGAAGGCTGACGCAGGAGGATCTCAAATTTAGAGCCAACCCCAGCAACTTAGGGAGACCCTGTCTCAAATTAAAAGATAAAAAGGGTTGGGGATGTGGCTCAGTGTTAGTGGTTGAGCACCCCTGAGTTCAATCCCTGGTACCCCCCCCCAAAAAAAAGGAAGGAAGAAAGGAGACAAAAAAAATCATCTGAGGGGCTTTACAGAAAACAAAGTTGTATGCATGAATTGAAGGTACAATTAACTTAAGTTTCTGAACATAGTTCAAAACAGAGAAAGAGCAAAGCATTGTCACTACAAGTGGAAAATTATTAACTGTCATGAATAGAATGTCATAAAAATAGATGTGTACCTATTAAAACCTTTTTTGGGGGAGGAGGATATTAGGGATTGAATCAGGGACATTTAACCCCTTTTCATTTTTTATTTTAAGACAAGAGTCTTGCCAAGTTGCTTAGAGTCTTACTAAGTTGCTGAGGCTGGCTTTGAATTTGTGATCCTTCTGCCTCAGCCTCTCAAGTCACTGGGATTACAGGTGCATGCCACCACACCTAGCTCAAAAATCTTAAAAAATTCATCTGTACAAAACTAAAATCATTTTGAATGCTACCAACAGTATGTTCATCATGCTTTGGAAAACATCATGTGACTACTGAGATAAGCACACCACAGTGGACTGATTGATCAAAAGGTTATATAAATAGGAAAATCCTGCAATATTTCACCAGGATGGTGATGGGGAATTTGAAATAAGTTGTAAAAACATTCATGACATGCTACTGAAATAAACTAATAGGACTTGATCTTTGACTAGAGGTAGGATACAAAAGATGAGGATATAACACTGAGACTGATCTTGAGTGACAAAAAGATTAACAGAAGGGGAAATATTTATGAGGCCACAGTGGCCTCAACCTTGAGATACTCCTGCCTTAGCCTCCCAACTAGTTGGAATTACAGGTTGTCTTTTAGACAACCAGTCTAAAAGAATGAGCTGATAATTTGCTCCAAATATTGTCTTAAAAAGATTTCTTTCCTACTTCTGGCATTAATGCAGCTCTTCTTTAAACTAAATTTTATTTCCAAAGGTCTATTATTCTAAGATATTGAAAATCTTAACTCTAAAATGTGTTAAAAATTTAACACAATGTAAACATTCATTTTTAATATAGTCTTCTATTCTGAACTCTGCTTTCTAATCTTAAAGAGAGGAAATAAAAATCCTATCAGAAGAAATAATGCTTACTTTCTATAATTAGAGTTAAAAAAGTGATATTGATAAGAAGTAAGTATTTTCTACTGCTGAAGATGTTCAATATTTATAAGAGAAGGAAAATATATAAGAATTACAAATTCATGAAGAACCTGAGACAAGGATTGGAGTGGTGGCTCAGTGGTATCGCACTTGCCTGGCATGTGTGGGGACTCAGGTTCCAACCCCAGCACCACATACATAACTAAGTGTCAGAGCAACGAATGTCAGATAAAAAAACTAAAGCTGATTTGAGTCTTTCTCTCAAAAAAAAAAAAAAAAAGATTCAAGAAACTAAACAAGGCTAATACAACGTTGTGGTATTACAAAGAAACTAAAGAAGCTCAAATAAAGATGTAGCAGTGATACAGAAGGACTATTTCAATCATTAAGAAAAAAGTTTTCATATTACTCTATCACCATCTAAAAGTCTTTTCCTTACCTTGGAGATGTGGCTATAAAACTGTACTTCCAATTATCTCCAAACAACTTTGACCTATGCTTCCATCTCATGAATTCCAAGACAGTATTAAGCTGATGCATATTTTCATAAATCTGTATGGGGGGAAAAACCTTATATAAGATGGAAAGAACTTTTATTTGTCAGAATAACATATACAAAGGCAATATTAAAAATATTTCATATGTAAAAATTGCACTTTTTTTTTTTTTTAAAGAGGAGGACAGTGAGAGAGAGAGAGACAGAGAGAATCAACTTTTATTGAGTTTTTCACATGGCTTTTGTTGCTTTGACACTTAGTTGTGTATGTGGGTTGCTGGAGTTTGAACCTGTGTATTTGCGCATGCCGGGAAAGCGCCGTAACCACTGAGCCACCGCTCCAGCCCCGACATTTTAAGTAAAATCAATGAAAGTTCCAGTTGTTTAGAAATCCATTACTTTATCATTTTCTCAACTTCTCACCAAAGATGTGAAGTTAGTTCTGTGGGGGAAAAGGCATATCACCTATAAAATTTCAATGTTAAAGTTTTGAGAAACAAAAATATCATCAATTTAAAAACCCAAGAACTGCTGGATATAGCACTGAAATTTACAATTCAACAATATTCATACTCTTACATAGGCAAAAACATATTTGATTACCTAGCTAGTACTCCCTTTGCCCCTTTCTATCATAGAGTCTCATTAATGAGTTTTAATTTCATTCCAACTTCTACCTAGAATATTAGGGTTTATGAGGGTAAAGAATTATCCCCATGGGCTAGATTTAAATTATGTTAATACTGTCATGAAGACCCTATTGTTTCAAGGGACGAGCATTCATCAATTTAACAGATGGAAAATATTTAAAATTTTAATTAATTTAAAGATGCATGATATTTTACTTGTAAATTTAAAAACTAATTTCACTGAATCTTTTTTTATTTAAGAGAGGGACCGTGAGAGAGAGAGAGAGAAAATCAATTTCATTTAGTTTTTCATGTGGTTTTCATTGCTCTGACACTTCACTGTATACGTGGGTGCTGGGGTTCAAACCCACATCCTCACACATGCCAGGCAAGTGCCGTAACCTGCTGAGCCATCACTCCAGCCCCTGAATGTATCTTTTAATTTGAAACTTCAAAGAGGAAAATATTCTGTTTCATATTTTAAAAGTTGTATGAACATCACCTACATCTCACTGCAGCAAGGTTAAAGGCCTTTGCCTTCAAGATCATTTAGAAGTATCATTTGTGCCACACTGAGGTTTAGTGGTCTTAGCAATAATGACTAAGTTCATGTAAACCAGCGCAACCTGAAACGGTCTGGCATATCAGATAGCAGTCTTTGTTAAAGACAAGAGTCTCCACTCAGCAGACAGTCTGTCAGAGGACTATGCTAAATCTTTCATGGTCCAAGTGAAGACAGCCTGACCCTGAAAGCAATTAGTAATGCTTTCTCTGCATTTAGGAGTCTTTAACAGTCTTCTGGTGTACTAGTTACCCATAACTTAACCAGGTCTCTAACTTATCGGAGTACTCATATGACTATAAAACAAAACTGTCACTAAGAGAAATGCAGGATGACAGAAATGGAGACCTCATATCTTAAAGAATTTCCCCTACTTCAGTGAAAAAAATGCATTATGTTTCCATTTTAGAAATGGCATAAAAATTTCCCTCCAAAGCCATTCTTTGCTAACTACACCATTTCTCCCTAAGGGTACGTACAGAAAGAGAGGAAGTAATCACTGTATTAAACAAGGTTCAGATTAATCTATTTGCATAAAAGCAAAGACAGCCCACAGAGATGGCCTTATTCTAATTTTATAAGATATTTCCAATAGATAAATGATAAATAACATGTAAACCACTTACCAACCTTGTATTTCTTACAACTCTCATCATTACAATATTGTTTCCTTGGCTTAAAAAAAATGTAATCACTTTAGGCTAAATCTAAGTTAATAAAAAAGGAAAAATAACCAAAAGAAAATTGACTCTGAGACTCACTAAAGAAAAACCAAGTAAGATTTTACTTCATTATTCAGAAGTAAACAAAAGACAGTCAGAGGAAAGATGTACTTCACAGTACAGGTCTGCCAATCCTTTCTTACACACTAGAAATTATATGAATAAAATAAAGATTAGGACCTTTGAATATAGTGCTACAGTACTATAAGCACAATCTAAGTGTGCACATGTGCAGGTAGGTATAAGATTTACATAGGCAAAATGTTCCAAACAACTTCAACCACTTAATTTACAAGGCAATTTATCACAGTCTGAGCACTGTAAACTTATATTGAACAATCACAGGGATGCCAGTCAAAACCAAACACTAAATAAGTATTTTTATACCAAAGTTTTTGAAATTTTAAGCATGTTAACTGTAGAAAGTACATTAAAGAGAAGGTAATTCTTTTAAAAAATCAGATTTTCTTAATGACTTGGAATAAATGAAAATCAAACCTTTCTAAGTACAGTCTAACATTTTACAATTCAGAACTAACATTAGAATTTCCTCAAAATTAATTATTTACAAACAAATGTGGGGAGTTCATTTTATTCCCACATTTTCCTTTACAAAATACCTTTTCCTGCCATCAAGATATAGACATTCCGGGGGTGGCTCAGCGGTTACAGTGCTTGCCTGGCATGCACAAGTACGCTGGTTCAAACCCCAGAACCACACACACACACAGCTAATTTTCAGAGCAACAAAAGCCACATGAAAAAATGAATAAGATTAATTCTCTCTTTCTCTCTTTAAAAGAAAAAGAAAACAGATATACACATTCCTCTTGGTGTTTGTGTGTGCTTTGTTGTTGTTGTCTTGTTTTGTTTTTGTACTGGGGATTGAACTGAAGCCCTTTACCACTGAACTATATCCCCAGTCCTTTTTTATTTTTTCTGAGACAGCATCTCACTAAGTTGCTGAGCCTGGCCTCAAACTTGTGATCCTTCTGTGTTAGCCTCCTGAGATGCTAGGATTATAGGCATGTGACACCATGCCTAACTTTCCTTTAGGTTTTCAAAATTATTAAAATGGTTAAATCTTAAGCCACCAAGGTACTTTAAGATCACTAGAGGTTGCAGGTATAGCTATCCCAGTGGTAGAATATTTGCCTAATGTGAGGCCCTGGGATTCAATTCCCAACACCGCCCGTATACCCCACACTAACCATACAGTACCCCCATCAGCGAGAAACATTCAAATATTATTAGTGTTATAATTATCTTTGACTCTCAAGTGTCAGAACATCATCCATTAATTCCTGTTTTAAGATTTATTTTAGCGCTGGAGCGGTGACTCGGCAGTTATGGGGCTTCCCAAGTATGCACAAGTACACGGGTTCAAACCCCAGCACCCACGTACACAACTAAGTGTCAGAGCAACGTGAGCCATGTGAAAAACTCAATAAAAATTGATTTTCTCTGTCTCTCTCTCTCTCACTGTCCTTCTCTCTTTAAAAAAATAAAATAGCATATAAGAAGCTTTTCTCATTTCAAAAAAATTTACTTTAAAAGAATACATTAAGTATGCTTTTAATAAATATACTCAGTCAAAGCCCAAACTTAGGATTACTTTTTCAGTTTGTACTGGCTATTAAAATGTAGTGGAAATTTTAGTATCCAGAATAACCAGTGATATTAGATTGCACATTTTTTTTCTTTTTACCATTCCCAATCCCTCATAACTTAATTTCTCCTCTCTTCTTAGCACCCACAAAAAGTACTCCATGTACTTTTTATACAAACACTGCTTACTGTATAAACATTAAAGCTTCACTCAAATAATGATTTTAAAAAATCAGAACCAAATTACAAAATCATCTATATTTTACAAGCATTTCAGTTGGGATCTTAAACAAAAGATGCTACTAATAAAACTTTTAGTATGCTAACTGCTAAAACTCAAACATTATGTTGTACAGAAAAACACGATTTTTGCTTTAAATAACTCAAATGAACAATATAACTTAGGTTTACCACTCACTTATACCAGATAACACAGATAGGGAGAATCAACTCTTGAACAAGTTACATGATATTCCACAAGTTAATTTATCAATTGAATATAAGCTTGATTTTGAAACTGAAGATGCTTTTCTCATAAATCCAAAGATACAAATAATGGCATTAAACATGCCTACATATACATAATATCCATATATATATATACACATACACACATGTACATAAGTACATACATATGAACTTTACTGCATAATTCTTCTGTAAGCTTATTTCCATATCAAACAATGTTTCTTTTCTTATAGATTCATTTCTGTAACCGAAAATCTAGCACAGTTAATGACAGAGAGTAGGATTTCAGCAAATATTAGCTGATTTCAAGTACCAAACAGTAATGACTCAATAAGAAACTGAGTTATCTAGAAAATCTAACCTATCTGAAATACAGAAGAGAACCAAAAAGCAAGGGAAAAATGCTTCTTTCAAAAGAGGTATCAGAAAAAGATTCTTGGGCTAGAATGCTCTAAGCCAGCTGAGGTAATTTCCATTCCTCTTGCCAGTGGGCAATGAACACTTAATTGCAATTCTGGTCAGTAAGATAGAGTACATTTGCTAGGGAAAATCTTCTGGGAAAGATTTTCCTGGATGAAGAAAAAAGACAGATGACTAGGGTGTGGTGGCTCATGTCTATAATCCCAGAAACTGGGGAAGCTAAGGGAGGAGGATCACAAATTTGAGGCAAGCCTGCGCAACTTAGCAAGACCCTTTCTCAAGACAAAATAAAAAGGGTTGGGATGTAGCTCAAAGGGAGACTGCTCCTGGGACTGATCCCTAGTACCACCCCATGCCTCCAAAAAGCCAGACGAAAGCACACATACATACACACACATATGTCTATTTTTAGTTTTGTTTTGTTTTTTGGCATACAACTCTGGGTCAAAATGTGTCAACCAAACTGTAGCATTCATCGCAGCATCAAGAGACAGAAGACTGCCTAAGAGGATACCCCAACAGAATGAGAATGGAAGCAGCACTAAAAGATGGAAAAAACCTGGATCCCTGGTGATATGCTGAATAATCCTAGAGTCATCTTACCTTGGATCCTTGTATTATATTAAATCCTCTTATTGATTAAGCAAATTTCAGTAGCTCCAAGTAGCCAAGAAGATACAGTAATTTAGGAATAGACACACCATTACATATGTATCACTTAGGTACATATATAATAACTCCCTAAATTAGATCTTAGCTCAGATTCATCTTTTCAAACTGTTTTCAAATTACTAAACAACTCAAATATTTATTCCAGTGGCACACACACACACACACACACACACAAAAAACAGGATCAATATAAAAAAGCCATGATCTCCAAAGCAAAAACTGTTCATGCATCTATATTCACTCTTTTAAATAATGACAGCGTCATCTACCAACTGTCAAAGTCTGCAATCTTGGGATCATAAAGTCCCACCTCCCTCTGCCAAACAGATTACATTTAGGCAGTTGATAAATGCTGCCCATTCTTACTCTGACAGATCTTTAAAACCTGTCTTCCCCAACTCTATATACATTGTCTAGTCTTTCATATAACCCATCTTCATTCTTAGCTCTCTTCATTGCACATGTTATTTCCAAAATAGAACTGTGCTTCATTAAAACATAATGTTCCCAAATAAACATGATCGGGGCTGGAGCGCTGGCTCAGCAGTTTCGGCACCTGCCTGGGAAGCATGAGGACCCGGTTTCAAACCCCAGCACCACGTACACAAGAAAGTGTTGGAGCAACTAAGGCCATGTGGAAAACAAAATAAAGTTGTTTCTCTCTTTAAAAAAAAAAACAAATGCTTTCAGCTTTTCTCCATTTAGTATTACACTAGCTGAGGGTTTGTCATATATGGCCTTTACATAGTTAAGATAAGTACCTTTGATCCCTATCTTCTCTAGAGTTGTGAGCATAAATGGTTGCTGAATTTTATCAAAGGCCTTTTCTGCATCAATTAAGATAATCATATGGCTTAATTCTGTTTAAGTGACGAATTATATTTATTGATTTGCATATGTTGAACCAGCTTGGATACCTGGAATGAAGCCTACTTGATTGTGGTGAATTATCTTCTTGATGTGTTTTTGAATATGGTTTGCTAGAAGCTCATCAAGGATTTTTTTTGGGTCAATGTTCATGAGGAATATTGGTCTGTAGTTTTCTTTTGTTGATGTGTCTTTGTTGGGTTTCAGTATCAGTTATGGTTGCCTCATACAAAGTGATTAGTAGAGTTCCTTCTTTTTCAATTTCTTGGAATAGCTTAATAAAGAGAGTATTATAAATAAATAAATATAAATAAATAAATAAAAAGAATTTTCACTTCACTTCCTATTGCAATATAATATAAAATATATATCTACATAGAATTTATTTGAAAATTTTTAATTTACAATACTAGTAATGCAATGCAATTAGCAAATTGTGGGATACAACAAATTGTTCTTATGATACAGTTGCTAAAATATTTAGCATTTAAGTGTTTACAGCTTACCTTCAAATGTCTCAGAACAGAAAAGTGTGTTTTATAATGAAAGCAAGAAAAAGAGAAAGCCAACGAAGCAAAATGTTACCAAATGAACTGCTGAATATGGTGAAAGACACATGCATGTTTATTATCTATTTAACTTTTCTATCAATTTATAAGCTTTTAAAGTAAAAATTTGGGAAAATAAGTACTTATTATATCCTAATTATAATTTGGGGGTGTTATAGCAGGGATTAAACCTGGGGTGCTTAACCAATGAGCCACATCATCAGTCCTTTTATATTTTATTCTGAGACAGGGTCTTGTTAAGTTCCTTAGGGCCTCACTAAGTTGCTGAGGCTACTAGCTTTGAACTTGTGATCCTCCTGCCTTAGCTTCCTGAGTCGCTGGGATTACATTAGAAATAAAATAGTTAGAAATACCAAAGTGCCTTAAGAAAATCAAACATGTGCCTGGAAGTAGGCAAGCAAGGTAAACTTTACTTCTGCAAAAGGTACACTCACAAAGGGGGTCTGGTAAGCAAGCATGTCCTAATTTTAATTTTATATAGGACGTGTGTGTGTGTGTGTGTGTGTGCGCGCACATGTGTGCATGTGTGATTGGGGATTCAACCCAGGGGTACTCTGCCACTGAATTATCTATCTCCAGTCCCATCCCATCCCCTTTTGTTCTAAATTTTTATTTTGAAACAAGGCTTAAGTTGCTTAGGGTGGCCTTCAACTTGCAATCTTCCTGGCTCCACCTCCCTTGCTGGGATTACAGGAGTGCACCATTTTGCTTGGTTCTCTGCAGCAAACATCATAAGGATGTATCGGATGTATGTCAGACTTTAATTCAATTCTATTTTTACCTGAAGCAAATATAGTAAAATGGTAATATTTTTAAAAATCTGGGTATGACAAAAGTTATTAAAATCAAAACTGACATATCTACAAGGAAGTCTCAAAAAACTTTCCTTGATTAGCAAATTTAAAATTTTTTTTGTGTTGGAAATAGTGAAGTATAAGTTAAATGAAAAATTAAACTGCACTTAAAAGGTCAAAGACCGTGCTTCATTCAGCAGCATAAAATCATAAGCAATCTAAGTGGAAGGATTTCTTGGCAATGCAATTATACTACATATAATTTAGAAATAATAGATTTACTTTTTGGTAACACATACTATAAGATTATATTTTAAATATTTTTTTCAGAACTGGATATGGTGCACGATTGCAATCCCAGCTACTCAGCAGGATTGCAAATCTAAAGCCAGCCTGTGCAAATTAGCTAGACCTTGGATTCAATTTCCATTACCCACACACACACACACACAAAAAAAAAACATACAAAACAAAAACACCAAAAACTGATTGCCAAGCTACAGTAATAAAGGTAGAATAAATTCCTTTACATGGATATAGTTTTCTAAAAAATCTAATGGATAAACATCAATCAGATATCTTCAGGATATACTGGTCATGTCAGACTTTAATCAAACTAATATCTCATATTTGATTTGATTATTATTTGCCAAGACTTTGAAATTCCCTTCATTAAAAATCCAAATGTCACATTTCCAAAAGTGTATCTCAATAAGACCAAACTAATGACATTCTAAAAGTTACAGAAAATGAAATTAATTGTAAAAATCTATCACTTGAATAGGAATATGCAAACAAATACTTCCAATAGGAAGCAAACATTCTAGAGGTGATTCTTCCAAAGGCCAGGTGAGGGTCAGTGTTGCCACATGTCTGTAGGTGTGTAAATACTTGGGGAAGAAAGTGTTAGCTAGGAAGCCTACGTTTAAGTTCTCGTCTCTATGAGACGAGAGCGGGGTAGGCAATTACTGCATGGTGCTGGTTTTCAAATCAGTGAGTCACATGCCTAAGAAAGGGCCTGTACGTGAGATGAGCATCAACTAGAGCTATCAAGGAAAATTTCAAAAAAAAGCAACAGGTCTAAAAGAGTCCCACACAATTAGAAGCAATGTTCCCGACATAATGCACAAACCCAGGAGCCTAGGGACTACTCACCGTCTTACAAACATATACCAGGTACCTCTGGGACCAAGTTTGGGAAGTTGCATGTGTCTGAATTTCAGAGAACAACTATTATCAACAGGAAAGAGACTGAAAGAGAAAAAAAATATTTACACACACACACACACACACACACACACACACACACACACATCACTTGCTAATACTTACAGGAGTTCTGTAGTGAATTTTAAAACAGATATAGTTTCCCGCCTCAAGCAACATTTAGACAACATGGTAAATCAAATCAAAAATACACTAAAACTGAAATAACTGCACCAGATGATAATACAAATGCTGTTATACACTTAAACATGATAATTATGTGACTCCAGTGGTAGAAAGATCACCAGGGCTGAGTCCAAAGAAGTAAGTTAAGGTGACCTTCCAAGGACTGTCAGGATTTGATAAGTGTTCAAGAAGGGAATAGTGCAGGTTTAAAACGTTCCACCAAGAGACTCAGAAAAGATGCTCTTTGACTGGCCCTGGTCCACCCAGGGTCCTCATTCTGTGCTGGTAGAGCAGAATCATCAATGTATGATCTGATCCAGATGGAAAACACAACCAGTATGAGACCCATAACTGCAGCAGACATCACCACTCACTCTAGTTCTTCCAAGCAAGCACTAAAGAGAAAGTAAAGAGGGGGAAAAAAAAAGCACAGGGATAGGAACACGGGCTCTGAACCCAGACGGAGAGCTAAGGTTAGAATTCTGAAGTACTTACCTATTATAATCCTCTGACCAAAGTTGTTTAACTTCTTTTGTAAACAATTTGTAAAATGGGACTAATAATTAAACATATCTGAAATGTGAGACTCAAAAGCAGTTTAAAGGTAAAGCCCTTAGAATAGTACCAAGCAAATAGTATTTTTTAAGTGTAAACTACCATTATTGTCATCAAAAAACATTCAGAATCTGACAGAAACACCATTCAGTATTTAATAACAATGCCCAGTAGCAACAAACACTTGCTAGATAATTTAACAAAAATACGGCAACAATTATACCTGAACCTGTCTCCACTTATTGAATGCTATGTCAGTTATGTGCTAAATTCTGTATAGTTATTATCTTGTTTAATCCTTAAAGTAAGTCTATCAGACAAGCACCATTAATTATATACTACAAATAAGAAAACCGGCTCAAAATGGTTAAGTAACCCACCCAAAGTCACACAGGTATTATGGCATCCCTGGGATTGAAACTCATCAGTTAGACTCCAGGCACTGTGCTTTTTATCCTAATGCCATACTTTCTCTTCCCAAATCCTGTACCAAGTATCTACAACATAAACAGCTGAAATTAGAAAATACCATTTAAATATAAAAAAGTTATAGAGAAGTGATAGTGAAAAGAAACAGGTTTCATTTTGAGATGATGAAAATGTTCCAATACTGATTTTTTTTAAATGGAAGTAGTGTCTGAATTGTCATTTATTGTCCAGAGAACATTTTTAATACTGTTTTTTGTTAAGAGAGAAGGCCACAGAGAGAAAGACAGAGAGAATCAATTTTTATTGAGTTTTTCACATGGCTTTCATTGCTCTGACACTTAGTTGTGTACTGGGTTGCTGGGCAAGCACTGTAACAACCCAGCCACCACTCCAGCCCCAATACTGACTGTTTTGATAGTTACACATATCTATGAATATATAAAAACCCACTGAAGGGGCTGGAGCGGTGGCTCAGCAGTTTAAGCCCTTGCGTAGCATGTCCAAGGATGTGGGTTCAAACCCCAGCACCATACACACAACTTAGTGTCAGAAAAACAAAACTCAGATGAAAATATAAAGTTGATACTCTTCCAAAAAAACAAAACAAAACAAAACAAAACAAAAACCACTGAAGTGTGTCCTTTAAATGGATGAATTAAGGCATGCAAATTACTCAATAAAGATATCTTTAAAAATTCTACAAAAAAAAAGTAAATCAGCTACAGGGTCATTAAGAATTTTATCCACACACAACCTGGTACACCAACATAAAGTGGGAGATTCAACTATATTTAGGCTAACATATGAGTATTTTCAAAACAGAAAGACTTAGAATCTATATCTATATATCTTTGTACACATCTATACTGGCTCTCATTCTCTTTCTTTCTAAGGGTAGGTCTAAATAAGAATGAAATGTAGATCAAGAAACATGTGTGGGCTACCCATAATCACTGATCCTCTTATAATCAAGTACAATGTTTTGGCAAGAGAAGGGAAATACCACATTCATCACACTATTGTTTACTTTTAGCAAGGGAAGCAGCACAAAAGGCTATTACATGAAGATTTCTTGAAAAATGTAATGAAGTGAGTAGTCTCTTGTACAGTCCCATGAAGTTAAATGAGATAACATCTCCAGGGGGTAATTTAGCAATATGTATCACATACTCACTAGCCCTGTAATATTACTAATAAAAATCTACTCCTAAAAAAAATGATGTGCATTCAGATTTAGCTATGTGGATGGTCTCACCAGATTCTTTTTTTAGGGCTGAGGATCGAACTCTGGGCCTTGCACGTGCTAGGCAAGTGCTCTGCCACTGAGCTAAATCCCCAACCCCTCACCACGTTCTTAATGACAGCAAAGCAAGGAAAAGGAAATAATCTAAATAAATTATAATATAGTCATATAATACTAAAATAACATCTAATGGGCTGGAGCAGTGGCTCAGCGGTTTTGGTGCTTGCCTAGCAAGCACAAGGACCCAGGTTCAAACCCCAGCACCACATACACAACTAAGTGTTGGAGCAACTAAGGCCGTGTGAAAAACTCAATAAAGTTGTTTCTTTCTCTGTCTCTATCACTGTCCCTCTCTCTTTAAAAAAATAAAATAACATCTAGTATTTATTGTCAAGAATCATTTTTCATATACCATGTCGTTTGCCACATAAGGAACCCCAGAAGTTAAGACAGAATGCTCTCTCTGTTTTCAAGACGAGGACAGTGAAACCCATAGTTAGTAACAAAGCCCCAGGTCACACAACTAGGGAGTACTGAATCCTGTATTTCAAACTGGATAGTCTCATCACTGATATTTATGCAGTTACTGTTATACTGCAGAAGAACTGTGACTAGACATATACTCACAATATACTAAAATAGAAAAAGATCAGATAATAAGGAAAAATAAGCAAGGTATGATTCTTTTTAACTTAAAGCATTAAAGAGAGTGCGGAGGGGTTGGGGATTTAGCTCAGTGGCAGAGAGCTTGCCTAGCATTTGCAAGGCCCCGTGTTCGGTCCTCAGCCCTGAAAAAAAAGAGAGAGCGGAGAGAGATGAATGGAAAAGATATACCCCTAAGTTAAATAATGAATAATTTTGGCTAATTGTATGATTGATAATTTTCTTCATCTTTATACGCTAGTGTTATTTTTCAAATTTCCTATTGCAAGGTAAATTTTTTAAGTAGGGTTTTTAAAAAATTAAATAAATAAAAAGATGATAAATTTGAGATACTACAAAAAAGGTTAAGTAATAAAAACCATGGAAAACTTGGTCCTGATGAATTTAAGACAAGTGATGCAAAAACGGCAATGGGAAGAAGTATGTAAGTAACTGGAGCTATAAAGGTACATGCAACCACCCCAAGAAGTCTGGAAGTGAAAAGGAGAACAGTATATAGCGTTAAGGTAGTAACAAAGAAGGGAAGATTTCTGCTAATTTATACTGAATTTAAAGAAAATATGACCAGGGTTGCAAACAAACTGAAAATAGCCAAGGATAAGGAAAGAGAGGTCTTAGGAGATAAGGATTTAGCCTTCATTTAAAAAAAAAAAAAAGTGAAACAGGAAAGAAAGGGGCTCAAAAAGAGATCTTTGGGGCTAGAGGTGTGGTTCAGTGGCAGAGTCTCATGTAGCATGCACAAAGCCCTGGAGATTTGATTCCTGGCACCACAAAGAAGAGAAAGAGGGATCTTTGAGGTGGACAGAAGAGAAAAGGACACAATTTAATAAGCAGAAAGTAAAGCTATCTTCAAAAACCAAAAGGGTGAGGATGAGGTGGCAGGGTAAAAAGTGGGAAGGAGTAAGAACAGCACTGGAAAGTGATTACAGAAACCATCTGCCTACTTATTACATGACAACTCTCCTGTGACCAATCCAAAGTACTGGAGGAAGCTGGGGAAATTACTTTTTCTCCACAGTTAGCATGCACATAAGCTACACTACTCAGAAACAGAGAATCCATGGTATGCCTGGATGCTGTTACACCCTACTGGGAATCTCTCGGACAATTCCCCGGTAATCAAAGAAGTTAGTATGTAAAAGCTATTATTTTTAGGAAATGAGATGTATGGTCAAGGGAAGCCACATAGTTCAAGGTAGCTTTCTAGGAAAACTCAAATTGCAAAGATCTTGTACCTTTTTTTAATAATTAAAAAGTTTCCCAACATAGGCAAACTGTTATAACGTATGGTATATTAATATGTAAGAGATCTTAAAAGACACAAGTGTTCTTTCCTCTTCCTTGGAAAGTTTGAGAATGATTTTTGTGAGTTCTTTATATGTTTAAGAGAATCTGCCATCGGGTCCAGGGTTTCTTTGTTGGGAAGATTTTTTCGGGGATGCGGGGGTAGGGAGATACCTGGGATTAAACCCAAGGGTGCTTAACTACTGAGACACATCCCCAGCCCTTTTTAGTTTGAGACAGGGTCTTTCTAAGTTGATAAGGGCCTTGCTAAGTTGCTGGGGCTGGTCTTGAATTTGCAATCCTCCTGCCTCAGCCTCTTGAGTCACTGAGATTACAGGCATGCACCGCTACACCTGGCTGTTAAGATTTTTGATTGCTCATTCAATTTCCTTTAATAGTTATAGATCTATTCAGATTTTTCATTTCCTCATGATTTAGTCTTGGTAGCTTTTGTGTTTCTGGAAATCTGTCCATTTCATCTAGGTAATCCAATCTGTTGGGAGTAAAAATGTTCCTTGAACTCTTATTTGTACACCTGGGTTCATAGCAGCATTATTTACAATAGCTAAAATGTGGAAGCAACCCAAGTGTTGATAAATGGATAATGAAAATGTGGTTTGTATATAGTCATGTACTGCCTAACAAATTTTTGGTCAAAACTGGTGACATATTCAACAGTGAACCCACAAGATTATAATGGAGCTAAAAAATCCTATTGCCTAATGATGCTGTAGTCTATAACAGCTATAGCACAGTGTATTATTCAAGTTGTATTGGTTAGCCTTTCATTGCTGTAACCAAAATATCCAACCAAAACAACTTAGAGGAAACGTTTATTTTGGGTTCAGGTTTCAGAGGTTCAGTCCATGGTCGGCATACTCAATTGCTCTAGATCTAGGATGAGGCAGAACATCAAGAAAAAAGGGTGTGATGGAAGAAAGCTGCTCAGTTCTTGGCAGCTGGAAAGCATAAAGAGACAAAGTTCAAGGAGCAAGGGATAAGGTATATAATCCCAAAGGGCACAATACAGAATTCCCAGTTACCTACTTCCTCCAGGCATGCCACACCTACCTACAGTCAACCACCCAATAATCCAAATTATTAATCCATCAAATAATAGTTTTATCCACCAATGAGGTCAGAGGTCTCATGATCTAATCATCTCACCGGCAAATATTCCCCCATTGTCTAACATGAACTTTTCAGGTGAGACCTCAAATCCAAACCATTAACACATGTGTTTGTGATGATGCTGGTTATAAACAAAACCTACAATACTGCCAGTCATATAAAAGTACAGTACACTTATATATAGTACATAATACCTGATAATGATAATAGACCACTATGTGTTACTGGTTTATGTATTAACTATGTTTCTAATTATTATTTTAGAATATACTTGTTCTTATAAAAAATTTATTATAAGGCAGTATATGTTCTATGAGTAGCAGCTTCATACATTTTGTGATTACTGCATCTCAATTGCATCAAGAAGATAAATCAAGGGGCTGGAGCAGTGGCTTGGCGTTTACAGCGCTTGCCCGGCATGCTCAAGTACGCAGGTTCAAACCCCAGCACCCACGTGTACAACTGAGTGTCAGAGCAATGAAAATCATGTAAAAAAATCAATAAAAATTGGTTCTCTCTGTCTCTCTTTCTCACTGTTCTTCTCTCTTAAGAAGAAGAAGAAGACGACGACGACGACGACGACGATGACGACGACAACGATGACAAATCAAGTGACTGACCTGTGCCATCTAGGTTTTGTGAAGTATACTCTATGATGTTTGCACAAGAATGAAATCATCTGGTAACAAATTTCTCAGAACATAAGTCATTCTGAGACACGTGCCTGGACATACAATGGAATATTTATTATTCAGCCTTTAAAAGAAAGGAGATTCTAACACATGCTACATACAGCATGGCAGATCTTCAGTACACTACGCTAAGTGAAATAAGTCAGTTACCAAAAGAAAAATAATGTATGATTCTACTAACAAGAGGTATTTAATGAGTAGATGTTGATTGCCAAGATGAGGGAAATGATTATTTAATGAGTTTAATTTCATTTTACAAAATGAAAAGAATTCTGGAGATAGATGGTGGTGATGGTTATAGAACATTATGAATTCCTTTAATACAACTGAACTGTACACTTAAAAATAGTTAAGAAGGTAAATTTTATGCATGCATATATTTTAGCATAGTGAAAAAATGAAAAAAAGACAGGACTACGGATGCTAGAGAAGAGCTGTATATCACAAAGATGTGCTAATTTTCTCCTTCTGCTTATACTCTCGTTATTTGCTTTATCTTTTTTTGATACTATTTTATTTTTTAATTAAGAAATTTACAATCAAAATGCATATAAAGTAACAATATGATATGCATATATTCTTTTTTTTAA
>PVKS010004447.1:41457-93461 GCA_004027875.1 Aplodontia rufa | reverse complement strand
TTTTTCGCATGGCCTTGGTTGCTCCAACACTCAGTTGTGTACGTGGTGCTGGGGTTTGAACCCGGGTCCTCGTGCTTGCCAGGCAAGCGCCGAAACCGCTGAGCCACCGCTCCAGCCCCTCCACTTTTTCTTAATGTGGGTCTTTTTAATAGCAATGATAACAGCCCGATCGGAAATATTGGTAATTGTAGCTTGTAAAGAATTTGCTGTAGGGGCTGGAGTGGTGGATCCACGGTTATGGCACTTGCCTGGCATGGCAAGGGTGCTGGTTTGTTACCCCAACACCACGTATACAACAAAGTGTCAGAGCAACAAAAGCCACATGAAAAACTAAATAAAATTGATTCTCTATTTCTCTTTCACTCTCACTGTCCCTCTCTCTTAAAAAAATTTTTTTTTTTTTAAGAACTGGAGAAAAGAATCAGTTTAATAGAATTTATTTAAAAAAATTTTGTTTCGTTTTGGTGCTGGGTATTGAACCCACCAGGGCCTTTTGGATTCAGGGCAAGTGCTGTATCACTGAACTACACTCTCAGCCGTAAAACTCATCATAGTGTAATTCTAGATAAATTTTTGGGATAAACTAAGAACTTACTTTTAACCCAGGATTTAGTTGTAGAAACCAGATTGGAAAAATGGTGATCTTCAAATTAATTGTTTTATGGGAAAGACTTTATTTGGTAACTTTTCATTTAATGTGAGGCATTATTCCATCTTTTTTTTTTTTTTTAAAGAGAGAGGGAGAGAGAGAAAGAATTTTATTTAGTTTTTCTTTTTTTTTTAAGAGAGAGAGAGAAAGAATCAATTTTTATTGAGTTCTTCACATGGCTTTCGTTGCTCTGACACTTAGTTGTGTACGTGGGTGCTGGGGTTTGAACCTTTGTACTTGCACATGCCGGGCAAGCGCTGTAACCACTGAGCCACCGCTCCAGCCCCCTATTTAGTTTTTCATGATGTTTTAACATGGAACAAAAATAGCTGATTTATATGATTTATTTCAGCCTACTTTGGGGAATGTCTGACAAAATTAATTTCTATTACTTTCAGACTTGAAAGAGGCCTCCAGAAAAAGTAGATGTGTATCTGTACAAACAGATCCTACTGATGAAATTCCCACCAAAAAGTCAAAGAAGCATAAAAAGCACAAAAACAAAAAGAAGAAAAAGAAGAAAGAAAAAGAAAAAAAATACAAAAGACAGCCAGAAGAATCGGAGTCAAAGCCGAAATCTCATCATGATGGGAACATAGAGTTAGAATCTGATTCCTTTTTAAAATTTGATTCTGAACCTTCAGCAATGACACTGGAGCATCCTGTAAGAGCATTTGGCCTATCTGAGTCCAGTGAATCCTCTACAGTTATGTTGGAACCTCATGTAGTATCGATGGAGGTTTCAGAGCCACACATCTTAGAAACTCTGAAGCCAGCTATAAAAACTGCAGAACTCACAGTTGGATCTACATCAGTTATCTCAGAGCAGTCTGTGGCAGTATCATTAGAACCATCTATGACAAAGATTCTGGATTCCTTTGCAACAGCAACAGTGCCTGCTACAGCTGTAATGTTGAAGTCATCTGAGCCAGTTGTAACGTCAGTGGAGTATCAGACGAAGTCTGTGCTGAAATCTTTGGAGAACACCTCTCCAGAGCCATCAAAGATCAAGTTGGTAGAGCCTCCAGTAGCAAAAATGCAAGAGCCATCAGAAACCCTTGTGATAGCATCAGACACACCTACCGAGATGTACCCTGAACCAAGCACATCAACAACAATGGATTTTCCAGAGTCATCTGCAAGTGAAGTAAGATTTCCAGAGCAACCTGTAGAAGAACCATTGGAGACTGCAGATTCATCAATGAAAAGACCACAGGAGTTGCTGGAGCTGTCTAAGACCACAGCGTTGGAGCTGCCGGAGTCGTCGGTGGCCTCAGCGCTGGAGTTGCCGGGGCCACCTGCGACCTCCAAGTCGGAGTTGCAGGGGCCCCCTGTGACTCCAGTGCTGGAGTTACCTGGGCCCTCTGCTACCCCTGTGCCAGAGTTGCCAGGGCCCCTTTCTACCCCAGTGCCTGAGTTGCCAGGGCCCCCTGCAGCTGCAGTGCCTGAGTTGCCGGGGCCCTCTGTGACACCAGTGCCACAGCTGTCACAGGAATTGCCAGGGCCTCCAGCACCATCCATGGGGTTGGAGCCACCACAGGAGGTACCAGAGCCACCTGTGATGGCACAGGAGTTGCCGGGGCTGCCTACAGTTTCAGCGACAGTAGAGTTGCCAGGGCAGCCTGCGGTAACAGTAGCAATGGAGTTGACCGAACAGCCTGTGACGACGACAGAGTTCGAGCAGCCTGTGGGGATGACAACGGTGGAACATCCTGTGCATCCTGAGGTGACAGCAGCAACAGGGTTGCTGGGGCAGCCTGAGGCAACGATGGTGCTGGAGTTGCCAGGACAGCCAGTGGCAACAACAGCGCTGGAGTTGTCTGGGCAGCCTTCGGTGACTGGGGTGCCAGAGTTGCCAGGGCTGCCTTCGGCAACTAGGGCACTGGAGTTGTCGGGGCAGTCTGTGGCAGCTGGGGCACTAGAGTTGCCTGGGCAGCTCATGGCAACTGGGGCACTGGAGTTCTCAGGGCAGTCTGGGGCAGCTGGAGCACTGGAGCTTTTGGGGCAGCCTCTGGCAACAGGGGTGCTTGAGTTGCCAGGGCAGCCTGGGGCGCCAGAGTTGCCTGGGCAGCCTGTGGCAACTGTGGCGCTGGAGATCTCTGTTCAGTCTGTGGTGACAACATCGGAGCTGTCAACGATGACCGTGTCGCAGTCCCTGGAGGTGCCCTCGACGACAGCGCTGGAATCCTATAATACGGTAGCACAGGAGCTGCCTGCTACATTAGTGGGGGAGACTTCTGTAACAGTAGGAGTGGATCCCTTGATGGCCCAAGAATCCCATATGTTAGCCTCTAACACCATGGAGACCCATATGTTAGCATCCAACACCATGGACTCCCAGATGCTAGCATCCAACACCATGGACTCCCAGATGCTAGCGTCCAACACCATGGACTCCCAGATGTTAGCCTCTAGCACCATGGACTCCCAGATGTTAGCCTCTAGCACCATGGACTCCCAGATGTTAGCAACTAGCTCCATGGACTCCCAGATGTTAGCAACTAGCACTATGGACTCCCAGATGTTAGCAACCAGCTCCATGGACTCCCAGATGTTAGCAACCAGCTCCATGGACTCTCAGATGTTAGCAACCAGCTCCATGGACTCTCAGATGTTAGCAACCAGCTCCATGGACTCTCAGATGTTAGCAACCAGCACCATGGACTCCCAGATGTTAGCAACCAGTAGCATGGACTCCCAGATGTTAGCAACCAGTTCTATGGATTCCCAGATGTTGGCATCTGGCACTATGGATTCTCAAATGTTAGCTTCTGGCACCATGGATGCCCAGATGTTAGCGTCTGGTACCATGGATGCCCAGATGTTAGCCTCCAGTACCCAAGATTCTGCTATGTTGGGTTCAAAATCTCCTGATCCCTATAGGTTAGCTCAGGATCCTTACAGGTTAGCTCAGGATCCCTACAGGTTGGGTCATGACCCATATAGGTTAGGTCATGACGCTTACAGGTTAGGACAGGACCCCTATAGATTAGGCCATGATCCCTACAGACTAACTCCTGATCCCTATAGGATGTCACCTAGACCCTATAGAATAGCACCCAGGTCCTATAGAATAGCACCTAGGCCATACAGGCTAGCACCTAGACCCCTGATGTTAGCATCTAGACGTTCTATGATGATGTCCTATGCTGCAGAACGCTCCATGATGTCATCTTATGAACGCTCTATGATGTCTTATGAGCGGTCTATGATGTCCCCTATGGCTGAGCGCTCTATGATGTCAGCCTATGAGCGCTCCATGATGTCAGCCTACGAGCGCTCCATGATGTCTCCAATGGCTGAGCGTTCCATGATGTCAGCCTATGAGCGCTCCATGATGTCAGCTTATGAGCGCTCAATGATGTCCCCAATGGCTGATCGATCTATGATGTCCATGGGTGCCGACCGGTCTATGATGTCATCATACTCTGCTGCTGACCGGTCTATGATGTCGTCGTACTCTGCAGCTGACCGATCTATGATGTCATCTTATACTGCTGACCGATCTATGATGTCTATGGCAGCTGATTCTTATACTGATTCTTACACTGATACATATACGGAGGCATATATGGTGCCACCTTTGCCTCCTGAAGAGCCCCCAACAATGCCACCATTGCCACCTGAGGAGCCACCAATGACACCACCGTTGCCTCCTGAGGAACCACCAGAGGGTCCAGCATTGGCCACTGAGCAGTCGGCATTAACAGCTGAAAATACTTGGCCTTCAGAGGTGCCAGCATTACCTCCTGAAGAGTGTGTTTCGCAGCCTGAGCCTACTGTGAGTCAAAGTGAGATTTCAGAGCCTCCAGCCATGCCTGCTAATTATTCAGTGTCAGGGTCAGAGTCCTCAGTGTTAGCATCAGAGGCAGTTGCGACTGTTCCAGAACCACCACTAGAGCTAGAGCCTTCAGTTACATCAACACATGTTGAGTCTGCTGTAGTAGCAGAAGAACATGAAACTATTCCAGAGAGACCAGTGACTTGTATGGTATCTGAAATGCCCATTTCAGCTGAACCATCTATGTTAACATCAGAGCCTCCTGTTATGTCAGAGACAGCAGAAACATTTGATTCCATGAGAGCTGCAGGACATGTTGCCTCAGAGGTATCCATGTCCCTTCTGGAGCCAGCAACAGAGCCAGCAGAGAGCATTATGGAGCTACCAGGCATGGCTGGCCCAGTACCACCTCCTATGACTGGTCCAGCACCTCCTGCTGTGGTTGTCCCAGAGCCGCCTCCTGTGGCTGTTCCAGAGCCTCCTGCTGTGGCTGTCCCAGAGCCTCCTGCCATGGCTGTCTCAGAACCTCCTGCCGTGGCTGTCCCAGAACCTCCTGCTATGCCTGCCCCAGAACCACCAGCCATGACTGAGTTAGAACCACCAGCTGTGGCTGTTCCGGAGCTTCCCACCATGGTTGAGCCAGAGCGTGTGCCCATTCCTGTGTCAGTTGTGTCTGCTCTGGAGCCTACTGTGCCTGTTCTGGAACCAGCAGTGTCAGTCCTTCAACCTGCTATGATTGTTTCAGAACCCTGTGTTTCTGTCCAGGAGTCCATTGTGACAATTTCAGAGTCTGCTGTCCCGGTTTCAGAGCAGACTCAAGTAATACCAACTGAGATGACTTTAATGTCTGCACCAGTGATAGTGGGGTCTAGTGCTATGTCATCACATGTTATGAAAGGGATGAATTTACTATCTGGTGATCAAAGTTTTTCTTCAGACATTGGCATGCAGGAGATTCCATTGCAACCAGGTGAAGAGCCATACGTGGAAGGACGCTTGAAAAGTGACTCTTATGAAAGTGAATATGGTATAAATACAGATCTAAATATAAATGATCATATAATTGCTAAAGATATGGAACATAATACAGTGTCTGCTGCTGTTACTGGTCCTGTAGGTGAAATTGGTGAAGAGAAAATTTTACCCGTCGGTGAGACACAATGCACAGTATTGGATATCTGCCCTGGTGTTAGTGAAGCTGATGTGGGAGGAACTCTGTCTTCTATTGGTCCTCTTGCTCTGGAAACTGATACAATAGTAACTAATAAGGGTATTGAGTTTGTGATGGGATCTACTCTCAGTTCAGTTAGTAAATATGATGAAGTATCTTTAACTACTCAAGATACTGAACATGACATGGTGATTTCCACCAGCCCTAGTGGTGGTAGTGAAGCTGACATAGAGGGACCTTTGCCTGCTAAAGACATTCATCTTGATCTACCATCTAATAATCTTGTTAGTAAGGATACAGAAGAACCATTACTCATGAAAGAGAGTGACCAAACATTAGCAGTTGCTCTTAGCCCTAAAGAAAGCAGTGGTGAAGATAAAGAAGTACCTCTCTCCACTAGAGAGATAATGTCTGATACAGGATTTTCTGCTAACATTGATGAAATTAATGAAGCAGATTTAGTGAGACCATTACTTCCTAAGGACATGGAACGTCTTACAAGCCTTAGAGCTGGTATTGAAGGACCTTTACTTGCAAGTGAAGCTGAACGTGATAAATCTGCTGCCAGTCCAGTTGTAATTAGTATACCAGAAAGGGCTTCAGAGTCTTCTTCAGAGGAAAAAGATGATTATGAAATTTTTGTAAAAGTTAAGGACACACATGAAAAAAGCAAGAAAAATAAGAATCGAGACAAAGGTGAGAAAGAGAAAAAAAGAGATTCTTCATTAAGGTCTCGGAGTAAGCGTTCCAAGTCTTCGGAACACAAGTCCCGTAAACGTACCAGTGAGTCTCGTTCTAGGGCAAGGAAAAGATCATCTAAGTCCAAGTCTCATCGTTCTCAAACACGTTCACGGTCACGTTCAAGACGCAGGAGGAGGAGCAGCAGATCAAGGTCAAAGTCTAGAGGAAGGCGATCTGTATCAAAAGAGAAGCGCAAAAGATCTCCAAAGCACAGATCAAAGTCCAGGGAAAGAAAAAGAAAAAGATCAAGTTCCAGGGATAATCGAAAAGCAGTTAGAGCTCGAAGTCGAACCCCAAGTCGTCGAAGTAGGAGCCACACACCTAGTCGACGAAGAAGGTCTAGATCTGTGGGTAGGAGGAGGAGTTTTAGTATTTCCCCAAGCCGTCGAAGCCGCACCCCCAGCCGAAGGAGCCGCACCCCCAGCCGAAGGAGCCGCACCCCCAGCAGAAGGAGCCGCACGCCTAGCAGAAGGAGCCGTACCCCAAGCCGAAGGAGCCGAACTCCCAGCCGTCGGAGAAGATCAAGGTCTGTGGTAAGAAGACGAAGCTTTAGTATATCACCAGTCAGATTAAGGCGATCAAGAACACCCTTGAGAAGAAGGTTTAGTAGATCTCCCATCCGGCGTAAGAGGTCCAGGTCTTCTGAAAGAGGCAGATCACCCAAACGTCTAACAGATTTGGGTGAGTCCTTTTCAAATTTAACAGTACTATAAGAGAATGATTTAAACCTGAGTTTTTTGGTGATTTTTGAGCCAAATGGAATATTCTGAATTATGGGTTTAAATGTGATTAGATTAGCCTGTTTTTAAGGAAATATAGGTATGGATGCATGTAATATAGGTAAAAAGACCTGCTTTGGAGTATTTTAGAACAAAGGTGTTTTTCTTTTTTAAGTGTTTTATTTTGCTTGAGCCATTTTGCCTTAACTAAAAATGAGAAGTAAAAGCAGATGGAGACATCCTGTTGAATTAAAAATAAGGCCAGTTATATATTCATATTTTTACTATATGTATACTAACATATCCTTAGATAGCGAAATTATGATTTTCTTTTTTAATAAGATAACATCTTAAAATGCAATCTAGAATTGTTAAATGTTTGTGAAGGCAATTCTGATTTCATATATTTTAGTGGAAGACACTAGGAAATTTTGCATCTGGGAAGTTATTTAACCAGAGTGATAATAGCTGAAGTAATTCATAATGGATAAAGTAAAACTTCCTAGATCAGAATCTGTTCTGCCACATTTAAAAAATAAATGCTGTTATGCTGTTTTTTAGTAGTATAAAGAGATGAATAAAACTTGATGGATGCATAGTTTATTGGATTATCTAAAGAAAAAGATGTTAAGAGTAGTAAATTAGAATTTGTACTCAGTTCAACAAGAGTTTTCTTAGTTCACTTTTATTCAAAGTAGAGAAACAGTATGTAATTTCCAAACTGATTACAAGTCAGTGAAGGAGACTTGGGGAAAAGCCTGTAAATTCCTACCAAAAGGCAAAACTGCCCAAAAGGGTAGAATGTAATGATTGTTGTATTATTAACGTAGAAAAGACACTCAAGTAGCAGTGGAGAACAGTGTTAATTCTGGCTTGATGAAGACCTTGAGAAGAGGGAGATACTTTGATTTCAAAGAGTGACTCAGGCTGTTAGGAGGAGAGAGTAGTTTTAAGGTCCTGATAATTTTTGGAAATTTGGCTTTGATAGGTTTATTCATTAATGTGTGTCTTGGTTTATCATTATAGATTATAGTGAGCGAGATATTTTGTGTAGTGTTTGAATGAGAAACTCAATGTGGACTTAATTCTTTAAGGGGCCATCACTTAAAAACTTAGAGCCAAACAGTGGTTTGATCATACTCTTGCGGCAGAAAATTAATGGCTTTCATGTTATTAGTATATGAAACTTTGGATAATACAAAATGTACAGCCTTTAGGAAAACTGCTTATATTTTTCTCTTACAGATAAGGCTCAATTACTTGAAATAGCCAAAGCTAATGCAGCTGCCATGTGTGCTAAGGCTGGTGTTCCTTTACCGCCAAACCTAAAGCCTGCACCTCCACCTACAATAGAAGAGAAAGTTGCTAAAAAGTCAGGAGGAGCTACTATCGAAGAACTAACTGAGGTAAGCTAGACAGAATTTGTTTTCATTCTTAAATGGATTATTCCAGGGATGTTGACTCTGGAGTGTGCCAAAACCTGAATTGTGGGCTGAACTGATAATGGCTGGCACCGAGTGGCCAAAACCCGAAATACAGATGTGGCAGCGGCAGAAGCTCTGTTTAGCAGGCCATTATCCGGGATGGCTAAGCTCCGCTAGCTAAAAGTTACTTCCCATTACTTTTGCTTTCCAGTTTTAGAAGCCAAACTGACTGAGGAGTGGGACGGTTCGTTTGAATGGAGGAGGTGTTGAGTGAGCAACACGCAGAAGCTCGCCTACAGTTTCGTTTCCATTCACGACGTGTTCACTGATCGCCACGAGTGTACTGCATATACGCAAAGACACAGACAATCTTCAGAAATGATCTTTTGCCACCGGAGCTTGGAAATTAATGAGAATAGCTGGCCATTGCCTGAAAGGAACTTCTTTCGCATCAACATTTCGGGTTTTGGCTGTTTGGTACCAGCCATTGGCGATAATGGCCGGCCATTATCAGTTCTTCCTGCGGTTCGGGTTTTGGCAGTAACATTTTAAATACACTTATTTTTGTTTTAAAAAATTTGATCTTTTTGAAGCTTTTTTGGGGAGGCTTTGTTTTATTTTATTGTTTGGGGGGTGCTGAAATATTGCTGCTAGGATCCAGAAATAACACATTGTTTCATATATTGAAACTTGTAATTGGCTAGCCTTATGCCAGCCTACCACTGTCAATATATTCTGTTCCCCTTGGTTACATGCTTGATACACTCTTGTGTTTTTGGCTAAATGAGCTTTTTATCCTATTATAATATTTTCCATTGATAGTAGATGTGATGAATTCTACTGCTTGTATAGAGACAGGTCTACCTGAATTTACTCTGACCTTTTTATAGAGCCAGGTAATGGTGTCTGTTCCTTTGCTTCTCAGGAAGGAACTGATGTTTGTTTATGTGTCAGCCTGCATCAATTGCACCCTCTCCATTATGCCTTATTTTCCTTCTGTTCCTTAAGAGATTCAGCGTACAAAACATTTATGGAGAGCCATGTTATTGTCTAACTCTATCACAAATATTTTAAAATTTTTATTGTATCATATATTTGGGGATCATACAGTTTCTTAATCTGTTTCCTCACTTAGATTTATTACAACATGAATTATAACTTAAACATAAGGACCTAGCAAAAGCTTCTATTGCTTATTTACCAAATTCAAGTTCATCATCAAAACCTTATGAATGCTTAGTATTTGCTGTTTTTAGCCTCATCGTCAGCGCTCTTGTCCCTTCTAACAAGAATTTTCTCACCTTTTTTACCACTACCAGACCAGAATGACTTTATTTTCCTTCCTATCAGTTCTTGTTCTTCACTATGAAAATCTGGCTTAGACTTCTTCAAGAGAGATTCTTTGATTCTCAAATCCTGCCTGACTATTCTCTCTTAAGCTTTTGTTCTTTTAGCACTTATGTATTCAGTTTGTATTATATCAGTTTGCACTTGTTATTGTGTTGCTCTGTAAAAACGTTCTTCAATTATTTCACGTGTATGTATTCTGTCTCTTGTATTAGAGTGTAAGCTCCTTGTGAGCAGGGACCATGTCTTCTACTTTTTTTTTTTTTTTTTGTATTCCCCAGACAGTGCCCAGTACAGTGCTCTGCACATAGTAGGTGCTCAATAAATGTTGTTGACTGACTGACCAGCCAGAGTGTGTTTAAATAGCTAATAAGTTAAATTACCTTTTTATAGGCTATCACTAATGTTTATTTTTGAAAGTTGATTTTATGTGGTTTTGATTCTTTTAAAAAATGACATTATTCTACATAAACTATAAGATTGATCTTTTGTTTGTTTTTACTTTTAAAGAAATGCAAACAGATTGCACAGAGTAAAGAAGATGATGATGTAATAGTGAATAAACCTCATGTTTCGGATGAAGAGGAAGAAGAACCACCTTTTTATCATCATCCCTTTAAACTCAGTGAACCCAAGCCCATTTTTTTCAATCTGAATGTGAGTATTAGAGCTTATATGGATTGAAATGGCAAAACTTATGGAAAATAAATGAACATAGATAGAGTCTAGCGTATTAAATTTTGTTTAAATATTGTTGGGGAAAAAAATCCCCCCAGAAGTTTCCTTTAGATTATGTTGCAATTCTTCAGAAACCACATAATATTAATGTCTCCTATATCAGGTTTTAATTAAGAAATATCATTGTTTTAGATTGCTGCAGCAAAACCAACTCCACCAAAAAGCCAGGTGACACTGACAAAAGAATTTCCTGTGTCATCTGGATCTCAACATCGAAAAAAGGAAGCAGATAGTGTTTATGGAGAGTGGGTTCCTGTAGAGAAAAATGGTGAAGAAAACAAAGATGATGATAATGTTTTCAGCAGCAATTTGCCCTCAGAGGTAAGTAAAGAGGAATATTATGTGTTTTTCTTTTTTATACCTGAATCTTCCATTTTATTGTTATTTTATATCTGATTTGGATTCTGTTTCACTCTTCTTAGGGCCGGGTTAAACGGCAGGGCCGGGTTAAACGACAGATGAAACAACCCGCAGCTTCTCATTTGACAGTAACTCGATGCAATTCACTTTGTGGAACCAAGCCACAAAGTGAAAAGCATCGAAGTGCAGAGAACAGTGTTATCACATCCCTACCCAACATTGGGCCCTCCTTGCACTTGTGGGAAGGTAGCCCAAGGTACAACTATTTAGCTTCCCGTTTTGCTTCAAGGCTATATAGCTCTAGATTTTGGTGGTAGCAAATTTATTGGGTGGAGGGATTGAGTGGAGAAAGGCAGATCCTCAGGTTCAACACAAGAACTGGATTGGAAAAGGTCATTGTAGGTTGATGTGAACATCTTGGGTACATAGCCCATTGTCCTTAAGCGACATAGCCCATTGTCCTTAAGCGATGGTTTCTCATGATTTCTTTGGGTTGTTTGTCCGATAGCCTTTAATTTTCATAATTTTTTCCCTTCCCTGTGCTACCTTGGCCCTTTTGAATTCTTGTGTTTAACCTAATGTTCAGCCTTGGCACTCCGTTTCCTTCTCCTTCCCCTGTTTGCTACTATTAAAAGTTGGAGAAGTGAAATTCACACTTTGAGATTTCCACAAGGCTATAGTTGTATCTTGTCAAAATGACGCAATAGCAATGCCAAGTGTCAAAACAACCCCATTAAAATGCCGCCTGATTAAATAATGTGCTGCTAAAATATAGTGCACACGAAAACAGCAAGACTGTATATATATGTAAATATATATATATATATCTGTACCTTTGTATGTACCTCTGTATCTGTACCTTTGCTGTATCTTTTAATAAACAGTTTACTTTTATTTAACTTGTTGTGCAAAATCACGCTTGGGGGATCTGGGAGGGTGGAGACTTTTACTAGGGGAGGTGGGAATTTAAGTGATAAAATAGACTAGTTGTCATCACCTCTTGCCCTTGGTTTCCACAGCCTTGACATTTGTCCAAGGACTAAACTAAATAGGTATCTTATGCCCTTATGGACTCCTTTTTCTTGCAGTCTGGGATATGTGGGTCTGAGAGACCTATAGTCTTCACTTCAGGTTTCCTACATTGGCCATGTCATCATCTTCCAGTAAACACTTCCCAGTTCTCCAAATATATCCTATTTATAAAATCAGAAATTAAACAACTCAAGTCAAGCTTCTTGCTAGCAGTATTTTTTTTCTTCTGAGCTATTCACAGGCGACATTTTCACTGTGTTTTTTTTGACCTGCGGCATTTTGTAAGGGAACAAGTTCTATACAGTGAACTGGACATGATAACTAGCCAGTGCAACTTATAGTCAAAGGTGATGGTTTATGTTCCCATTGAATTCACCAACTGAAGCTAGTTACGCCATCACTTGCAGGGGGAAGGATAGCAGGTTTGGACAATATTTTAGTGAAACCAATTTAGTAGCTCTGTTAATCCCCAAATTAGGCTGCTTGCACATCTCAGGAGGGAAATGTTAATTGACATTTGCAGCTGACTTAATCTTGTAGCTGAGTATAAACCATGGTAAAGAGGGTTATGGAGACTTAGAAATCCTGATATGAATGCTTTTAGGAATGAATTTATTGCAGACTAAATATTTTAAACAGTTGGAAGAAATATAGCTAGGGAGGTTGAGAGAAAAATTTTCCAGTGAAGTGAAGACCTAAAAAATTTCAGGAGATTTTTTTGAAGAAGATAAGTGGCCATAACATGTTTTTACTTCAGTTGAACATGGGTAAAGTAGTTTTAGTACATCCTGATTACATTTCTTTCTGGGCAAGGGTATGTGTGTGTATTATTTAAAGTTAGTACTCATTTTCAGTTTTAACACTACATTGTGATGCCTTAGCTTTGTTTCTCATCAAAAGGAGTCGGATTTTAATGAAAAATTCAGGAGAATTACTGTATTGATAGAAAAAAATATCTTTTATTCAAACAAGGAGAGAAGATTCTATTCAGAGGGTAAAATGAAGGAAGTACAAGATGCTTCTTGTGGAAGACATATAAACTATTTAATGCCGAATGCTAAGCTACTTACTTAGAAGGATTAGAACCAAAGAACATATGGGTTATCTTTAGTTCTAAACAAAATAACCAAAATTTTAGGGAGAAAATGGATAGGATTTTGTTTTGCTTTCAAATTTGCACTTTGATTAGCAATCAGTCAGAGGAAACGTTCACATGTAAGGTTAGAGTAAAAGAAAAATTCTTTTAAATGGTTTTTAAACTAAGTGCTGTATTTTTTAATCAGACTTTTTCATTTTAATAAATATAAATGGAGTTTGTGGTTCTTTAATTTTGACCATAAAACATTTTAGTCAAAGATCACAAATTTTATCTTCATAAGGGCTAAATCATCTTTGCTAAAATTTGTAATCTCACCAGTTGTCTTGCATGATAATCCTGACATGAGTGAATAGACATTGTGAGTGAATCACCATAAATTGATTCTTTTGGAAAAACTCATTAGACTGTGTGCCTTATTGCTATAGCATCACCTTCCTACCCAGACTTGAGCAAGCAAGCATCCTCAGTTAAATACTTCAGAATTTTGACCATAATTGGTTTATAAATAATGAAATAAAGTAGTTCAAGGGCAGTAATTTTTGGTAATAAAATTAGCAAAGGTTTATTGGTTACAAGGTTTAAATGTAGACTTTGACATATATATAAATGGAATAACTACAACATTCATGACCACTAGTGTGCAGTTTTTGTGGGTTTAGTATCCATTATAAAGTTTTAGGGGCCCAATACTAATGATTGCTTAGATGTTAACATGTTTACTTCAAGCTGTGTGGTAGGTTTGTACAGTTGAATCATATGGCCCAATGAAAACAAAATTCTCTTAATAGAAGCTCTGAATTTATAAAGTTTAGGAAAGCTTACTACTTAGGGTAAGATGAACATTTAAATTGGAAATCAGACATATAGGTTCTGATGCTGATAATGTACAGCCTTATTTCTTATTTTCTCCCTAGATTCTCCTTGGCATTTAATGCTACATTTCTCTGAAACATTTAAAATAGGTTTATCTCTATTGTCCCCGTATAATTCATTTATATTAAACTAACAGTTATGAGATAATAAGAGGATTTATAATTCACATTTTAAACCAAATATAATAACTGGGATATTCAATATTTAGTGTGGCTTTTCTTTTTGAAGTTTGTCATTTTGTTATGTATAAACCTGTACATTTGAATAATTTTTACTAAATTTTTTGATTTTTTATAAGGTCACATCCTTTCTCTTCTGTTTTCTTACCATTCATTTTTTTTCTTTTATGTCTGTTTTAATTTGAGTTCTACAAATTACCTGCGTAGAAAACAGTTTTCTTGGAGGAGTTATTTTTCTTATCTGACTTACTCCATCCTAAAAATAATATTTAGTTCTTTTTACTTTGTTTCACTGGCATTCTACATAATTCTTTTTAGTTACTTGTTCTGTTTATGGTAAACAAATGGGAAGGATGTTTTAATGAATAATAAAGATAAAGTATACTTCATGGTGCCAGTTATATAGTGTATGACATTAGGTACCTTTGTAGAGTTTTAGAAAGTGATCTGCTTTGTTGTGGAGGTACAAATTTTAAAAGTTGGGTAGTTTTTATTAACAAGAATTTAAATTCAGAATATTTTATATAGATTTTTACCCTTCAGAACAAGTCCTTACGAAAAGTGAAATCAAACATTTCTTCCATTGCAATACCTCAGGTGTTACTACACAGTCCTTTTTATATATTAGGTAGCAGGCCAGTTTATAATCAGTGGAAACACGTAACACTTGTGATAATAATCCGCTAGTACTCTTAAGTTTAAGATTCTTTTTTCCTCAGAATTTAGCATTATTTTGGTAGCTTTCCAACATTTCCTGTTTCTGAACAATAAAAGATTCTAAAACTTCATTTTCCAACGTGGTAGTCACCAGCCACTGAAAAAGTCAGTTTCTTAATCACATTAGCCACATTTCAAATGTTCATAGCTATCAGTGCAGAAAGTTCTTTTGGACTGTACTGGTATAGAGAGCATCTGCGGTGGTCTGTGGTCAGACCTTTTGGTCTGACCTTGAATGGTAACCCTTTGGGGCTTATAGTTGGCTTTTTATGTGTTATTGCATAACCTGAGTTACCTTGAGAACCTAGAAATGGGCTTTCTGGTTGATGTAAAAACTCTTTAGCATTCTCAAAAGGTTAATAACATAATGTTGCTTCACTCTTATTTTCAGCACATTTTTCATATTTAAAAATATGAATATGAAATTAATAGTTAAATTATTACTTAGAAATGTTTGTATGAACTTGCATTTTACTTAGCCTACTGATAAATAAATTGTACTATCTCAGCAAAAAAAATGAGGAAATTTTATCTAAAGTAAACTTGAAGTTAAACATCAGGGTTGCTATTAGAGATTCCATTCAGAGTGGGATGTGAATTTAATATGAAAGATTAGTGAGATACAAAGTTTCATTCGAAGGATAAATGATGAATATTTACCTCTTAAGGCTAAAAGAAAATAGGAAGATATAAATATCTCTAGAAGAATGATTTACAGGTATATTCATTTGTCTTCCACTTGGAAAAAATTAGTTTTATTCTAGAAAAGTTGTGTTGTTAGAGTCATCTAAAATGTATTTTATGCCTAATTTATAGTTAGAAATTGGGGATCTGGAGTTGGGATGGTGGGTATACACATTTTCCCTGGTATCTTTTCAAATTTTAATTTTCCAGAATAAAAATTTCTTATTTCTACCTAACACTAGATTTACACATTGCTGTGAAAACCAAAGTCTGGGAAGGTTAATTAGGCAGTATGTGACTCATTCTGTGTGCCTTCAAAAATTGCCTTGATGATGCCACTTGAAAGTTTTACGAGATAGCCTAATAATGTAGGCCTAGAGACATACAGTTTGTCTTGAAATATCTGTGTTTCCCATGTAGAGTTCATAGGGCTCACACAAAACAGATTTGAATACCAGGAATTAAATTACATACAGTAGAAGTGAAAGGTGAACATAGTACATTTTAGTTCATTCTAACTTTGCTTAATTATTTCAGGCCTTAGAAATACTCTAATTTGAATGGATAATTTACTTAGTTGACTAAGTTAAGATTTTTTATTCAAGATCTATAAGTCTACTAAACAATTACAGAAGGATTTCAGTGTAATTTTGTTTTCATTGTAAGAAGGCGTTTAAGAATTTGTACTTTGGAAGAAAAAACTTGATTTTAGCTAAAGGAATCTTAGATGATTGAGCAAGAAAATTAAGAATTAGTGTGATAAGGGGGGGTCTGAGGGTAGGAAAAGGAAAATTAGTGATCCTTATGCATGAGATATAATTACTCTCCCAGTCATACTGCCTTCTCTGCTATATAGATCATATTCATACACAATACATGGTCAACTCATAGCTAGGTTTTAATTTAAAACATAAAAAAAAAAACTTCAGCTGTTAACAGTTTTACTGACTTCCTTATATTTGTTATATTCTAATTATTCCCTGTATATGAAAACATCAAAACCTTCCCGTGTCACATAAGCATTTTACAAAAATGAATTTTGTGTGAAATGACTAGAAAATACTAATGGGTTAAAGACCTTGAACAAAAATCAAGAATTGGTTGATACAAATCAACTTGTACTCTCAATTTCAGATAAAAAGCATAAAATAATAGGTTAGGCCTTTCACAAATCTGAAATTGAGAATGTGCTAGTCCTTGTTAAAATTGCCTCTAGGGTTTTTTCCTTGGATCTTTTTTGTGTGTTTCTGTGTTTTTGTTTTTTTTTCTTTTATTCTCTGCTGGTAAATGAACCCCAGGGTCTTGTGCCTGATGAAGCAAGTACTCTTACCATTGAGCTACATCCCCATCCCTCGTGTAAGGTTTTTATTAGGTAGAATACAACTTTTGAGAATGAGAATTTCACTTAGAAAAAGGTGTTCATTGATGTTAGGGACTTGCACAAAAATATTTTAATTTCTGTAATAAATGTATGTAAAGTGAAAACTAAAAGATTTGTTTGTATACTGAATGTGTCCTTTGAAGAAATTCAGTTCTTAATACCAAACTATATTTACGTACAACTGTGAGAAGGTGAACGATGTGCTGCGTGCAGGAGCCATCATTTGACACCATAATGGTTTTCCACTTGTTTATTCCGATGTCTTCACTTTTGGCTACTGAAGGTTATGCCAATACTCGGGTAAAGTGAGAACTACTAAAAATCAAAATTTGTAATACTTCAAAAACTCCTCAGAATAAATGACTGGAGGTTTCAGATTCTTAATGGAGCTTTCTGTGATGTTACAGAAATTAGAAATTCAGATATAGAAAATACACTGAAGTTATTCAGATTTTGTGTTGGGTTCTACTGCCTATGATACCTTTACACTTCTTAATCTTTCCAAAATTTACCTTTTTGAGTCTTCCTACTTACAGGTTACTAGTATGTGAGTATTTTGACATGTAGCAACTAAAGTTAGGAGCATTTGTTGGAATTTAGGGGGCTGTGGTAATTTGAGATAATTATCTATATTTTCTTTCTTAGCCTGTGGACATCTCTACAGCAATGAGTGAACGGGCACTAGCTCAGAAAAGACTCAGTGAGAATGCATTTGATCTTGAAGCTATGAGCATGTTAAATCGAGCTCAAGAACGGGTATGTAGCAGTGTTAATGTTTAAATGAGAATTTTACTAACAGATGAGTTGTGATAACATAAGTTGTGATAAACCATTGATCTAATTGTTAAGCTGGCTTATTTTAAATGAAAGTGATTTGAAGCCTGATCATTCAGTAAATTTTAATTATATACTATGGTGAGAGAACAAAATAAAAAATTCTGTCATAGTATTTAGAAACCTATATGTAAAAATAGATAAGTGCCCACAGCAGCCTTATGAGTGTGTAGGTGTTATTAGTTCCCATGTTTCACCTGCAGGTAAAAGAGTGGTTAAGTGATACCCAAGATCACACAAGCTCTAGTAATTTGGAGTACTGGGATTCAAACCCAAGGAATCTGAATACAGAATCTCTGCTTTTTAACAATGGATAGCTTCTCCATTTCTTTTACTTTCTATGATAAATCTATTTAGAACAATTATGAACAGTGTCAGATAGGAAATAACATGTTTTTTTTTTCTTTTTAAAAGAGAGAGGGAAAGAGAAAGAATCAATTTTATTTATTTTTCATCTGGCCTTTGTTGCTTCTTAAACACACTTAGTTGTGTATGTGGGATCAGGTTTGAACCTGGGTCCTTGCGCATGCCAGGCAAGCACTCCAGTTGCTCCAACTGCCAACCATTGCACCACCACTCCAGCCCAAAGGAAAAAAAAACATTTCTGACAATATCAGGTTTACAGTAAATGTAATTTGAATGAACAACAGCTGTTTGTCACAGTAAATTTTGGTGATTAATGTAGTCCAGTTTCTTTAAAGAAGCAATTAATGGATTTTGAGTTGACCATTTCCTATTTATTAATCTTTAAACATGTATCATGAATTTAGTTCTGTATTATGTTATCTCAAAGGAAGTAATTAAAAATCCAGGTGGTGATGGCCTTCATTAGAGTTCATTTTTATGCAGTAGGTAAAAAGGGAGGGCAGGGATTCTTGCTATGTGAACTGTGATATTTTGCTTTTTAGTTAGATACATACCTCATTTCTTGTTATTGATGGAATTCACTGAATGCTATTAAAGTGCTGCTTTGGGAGATTGAGGAACACATTTAAGTATGTATAACAACTTCAGTATATTTTAAAAGTATTAATATTTTAGTTTGTTATTCCTTACAGAAAGTAAAACATTTTTCTTTTGTGAATTATTACCAGTGACATTTTAATTAGATAAATACTTTTACTTAAGGTGGCTTTTGTTTTTTCCTTCAGATTGATGCCTGGGCTCAGCTGAACTCTATTCCTGGACAGTTCACGGGAAGTACAGGAGTACAGGTTCTGACACAAGAACAGCTGGCCAATACTGGTGCCCAAGCCTGGATTAAAAAGGTACACAACATATGCACTTATGAAAGTGTTATCGTACAAAGATAAAAATGTTTTATTAAAAATATATGAAGAGGCCAGTGACTCTAACCAAGTTCCTGAGTAAATTTGCTATGTGTGTATACTCCAGGATGGACACTGAAGATGGACCAGAATCATGAGACAATGGCAAATGTATAAATATGGCTCAAGAGCCACTCAGTTTATATCCTAAGGTTACTTTTTATTTATTTTTGGTGCTGCTGCTGATTTTGGTGGGGGTGGTTTTATTTTAACTATGTTTTGAATGCTAACTATCTGGTACTGTTCAGAATATCCCAGTTTCTGTTTGACTACTAACTTAATCATTTCAAAGCAGTGGTTCTCAAATTTTTCATCATCATGGGAAACTTTATTACAGGTTTATTTTTGGTGGATCAGTACCCCCAAGAATCCTAATTTTTCCATTCCTCTCTATTCCTCTGTCCTTGCCTTCTCATTTAGTGCCTGCGCCCTCTTATAAGATCCCTTGGCTCCTACTCCTCACTCCTTTTGTGATTTCCAGCCTCAGGTCCCTATGTGGTGGTCCACTGTTAGTTATAGTAACTGGTTGGGAGACCCTAGTATTAGCACTGCATGTGGTGAACTTGCCATGGGACTGGAAGTTGGGGGAGGATGGCTGGAGTGTGGGGTGGGCAGTGCTGAAAGGTGGGAAATGGGGGTGGTATGGGGATGTAGATTATTATCTGTGGACCACCATTTAGGCCCTGGTGGCCTCTGGTGATCCACAGGCTTAATTTGAGAACCACTGATTTCATGATAAAACAGGAAAACAGGATATTATACCTAAAATCAAGGGAGAGGACGAACACCTTGTGCTACGAAGATGTAGGTGCACCTGGTCTCAGATTCCTGCAATGAGGTGTGAACTCCACCTACGGCTGCCTCATTGTTGGGGGAGTCTTAGGTGGTTAAAAGGGCTTTCTGGAGAAATGCATTCTGGTGAAGGGTTGTGGTTTGGCTGGATGGGTGATGAGAAATTTGTTTCAGGAGTACTGGCAGCATTGCAGTGCTGAAACTGGGAGGCTGCGTTTACTAATGGATTGGGAAGGTTTCTTTATCCTGCTGTACTCCTGACTCCTTGTGTGATCGTGGGCAAGTAATTTTTTTGGAATTTCAGTCTCCCAAGTGTCAAGTGGAGACATGTCTTTATTACTACCTCAAAGAGTGGTAATCAAAATGTGATGGGAACATACAGAGAATTGCAATGGCTGCCACTCATGGATGAGCTGAATTTTGCAGTGAGATAATAGTTGCTTTGGACATTCATTATCATAACTTTCTAGTTTTGGTAGCATTGTCTATGTTGATCCTCTTATTAACACATTAATATAAGACATATCCTGTGTCTTTCTTGAAGACACAGTTGACTTATATACAATGTGTACATACTTAGATCCGTTAAAAAAATCAAAACTTAATGTAGTTTACTGGGGGGGGTGTTGTTAAAAGTTCTAATTAGCAAAATATTTTATACTTTGGATTAATTTTATGTACTAATTTTTTATAGTTAAAATATGAAAGTGATTTATGTATTTAAAAATTACTTTCATCCTTGATGGAAAGAATTATAAATGTCTATTTTTTTTCCTTTTTTTGGGGGGTGATGCTGGGTATATAACCCAGGTCCTTGTCGACCATGCTGAGCACATGATCAACCACTGATAACTATTTAGTCTTGAAGCTCATTGTTCAGTATGTCAGGAAATTAGATATGAATTTTAGAGGTGTTTTTAACTAGGCACATAATGAGCAGTCTTGTACAGTGCTAGGTAGAAACTTCTGAATGTGCCTCCATTGCAAACTTTTGGTTTTCATTTTTATAATGACATGCTGCTCCATGTTTTCATCTAAATAGCTTCATGTTAACATAAATAGCCTTTTACAAAGTGAATCTTACTGATTCAAATTGGCTCCGTATAAATTTTCTTCAAAATAAGTGTTTTTTTGGCATTATCAGTCTTGCAGATAGACTACAGATTTTTAATTAAATATTTAGTGGAACCATCAAATACTATGGAAAGGAAATAATTTTGGCAAATTTACCAATAAAAAAGATGCATAAATAAGACCCAAGCTTTAATTTTTACAGAGAAAAAGCAACACATTCAGGAAGATGTTTGTATGAAATTATATTTGCTTCCTAGCAATTTAAGGAAAGAGCATTTTATAAAAATAGAGAGCATTTAGAAGTCATGGGGCAACTGAAAATTTAATAGGTTTTTTATCGCAAATACTGTGTACTTGTTAAATATTGAACTGTGTTTAGAGAAGTTGTTGAAATGATCATTTAATTTTTCTTGCCCACCATTCTTATATGTTGAAAACTTCAGGGAATGCCAATATTCTCTGTTCTTTAGTTTGTTGCAGTATATTTTTAGATTAAGAAGAAAGTTTTATTTATAAGTGTTCTCAATCATCAGTAAAAGATTTTAAAATGGTAATTGATTTCAAAGAAACTACTTACTGGAATGAAATTATTTGGACATGATATGGTAAATATTATTGTGTAACTCAAGATAAATTAGCTTTTTTGGTGAACTGTATATAGCCGGGTAAAGGAAACAAATGAAGGTATCAGAAAATGGAAACAGAATTGGAGACTGGGGTCATATGGGGATTTGTATTGTACTCTGTCTGCACAGTTGCCCTTTTTTTTAGGAGTGTTTCCTGGAAAAGAGGGGCAGATGAACCTGGAAGTAAGTAAAAGCCATTCTAGGTGTGTAGCATCAAGGCAGTTGATATCCAAGCATCAGCTAACTTTTCTCTTTATACATCTACACTGCATGGCCTGCACCAAATAAGGAACTGAACCAGGGGTATGTTTTTACCTCCACAGCTGCCTCCTTCCATCAGAGCACCTTGTTGAACTTAATGTCTAATCACTCATGTGTCATTGGCATATTTCCCAGGATTTAATTATAAAGCTGGGAAACAAAGATTATACAGTTTTACTACTGGGTAAAAAAAACCCAGTTTTTGTACATTTTCTGTTAACTTATCAATGTAGGAAATGATAGTGCATACTAAAAAGCTACCGTTATTTTTGACTCCCTCTATTGATAAGTTAATGATTTTTGCTATGCTTCCTAGTGACTATTAACCTAAAATTTAATGACAAGGGGAAATAAAACATGAGTTGGAGATTTCATGTTTCCAGGTCTTTAAAAAATGGCCATACAGATCAACAAAATTCAGTATTATTGATGCCCACTAAAAGAGGCATCAACTTTTCTTAAAATACAAAAATAATTGACTGTTGATGATGCTAACATATAGTTGTGCATCTTAGGACATTAAGTGGTTTGCTGCTTTGATGGAAATTATGGTTCAGTGGGTTGGATACAAGAGAGATGATTGTTCACAGAATAACCTGTGAACTTTCACCCCTCTGTATGGAAACTTGTTTCAGGGCCAAATCCTTGTAGCTGTCTTCTTGCCCCGGTCAGTGCCAGCCGTACTATTCACAACACTGCTGCTACCGAGGCCTAGGTATGTAAACATTTAAGGAGTTTTTTAAAAGTCTTTTAACATCAAGCTAGGTTTTAAAAGAATTCAAATTCATTTTGGTATGCATACAGGGTAGTTTATGTGATTGCCTTCAATTTATTCTGTGTAAATTTAAAGAGTTTATTGTGTTTCATAGGGATTTTCTAAGTAAAAATATTTATACTTGCTTTATAGTAGAATGGGGAAGAAAACTTTGGATGACAACAGTATGCTTCTTCAGTTTCCAAACTATTTCTAAACGATTTCTGGGCTTTATTCATAAAATAGGTACACCTGGGACAATTAATATTATTGACTGTTTTAACATTGCCTTCTTTTTATTTTACAAGCTAAGAAGAGATACCAGTGAAGCTAAATAGTGGACGAAAACAGGAGTGTTCCTTTTTTTTTTTTTTTTTGGAGGGGGGCATGAGGGGCCACTGCTTTAAAATTGTCACTTCACTTTCAAAATAAAATTGTTAATGTGAAAATAATTAGAACATATATACTATAATATATAAAGTACAGAAGCATTTAAATTTAATTGCTATAACAGATCTAGAAGTAAATAAGATTTCTCTTTTAGAAAGTTACCAGTGAGTCTGTAATCAAGTTCTAATTGTAAAATGGGGACATTTTACCTTTCTTTCTTTGGATAGGATCAGTTCTTAAGAGCAGCCCCGGTAACTGGAGGAATGGGAGCCGTTTTGATGAGAAAAATGGGCTGGAGAGAAGGAGAAGGATTAGGAAAAAACAAAGAAGGAAATAAGGAACCTATCCTAGTTGATTTTAAGACAGACCGCAAAGGTAACAAGTTCTTTTTTGAAATATTTATTATACCTCTTTCACCATTTTGGGTTTCATCCTCTGTACATTTATTGTGGTCGCAGTATCCTGAACTGGAGGCATTTCTTTCTGTATAATTCACAGCTAATGTTTAGAAAAAAAATTTAACTCAGTTTCAGAGAGAGGAGCTTATCTATGTAGGTGGAGACACTGGTTTGAACTTCAAAAGGCAGCTTTCCTCATTCTAGTTGTAAATATGCATTTCCATATATATCTAATTTTAACTATAAATTTAACTAGATTCCATTTTGTATTCTCTTGACAGGAACCATATGCTTATCTTTATTTTGAAGAACTGGTTATTTTCTTTGTCAGATATTTAACATATTTTCCTCATTTGATAGTCTGTTTTGAATTTATAAACTATTTTGCTTTTCCTTTTCACTCAGTAGTAGTTAAGTTTATTGGGGTACGTTGGAACTATAGGGAATGGAATGAAGTCTGTGTAACATATGTATAGCTATTAAGTTTTAAGTAGCCTCAGATAATGCCATTTGGTATTTTTTAACAATTTCTTCCCTTGGAATATGTTGTAAGTGGAATCAATGGTTGTGAACTCAGGATAGCTTGTTTAGGCTTGATTTCTATAAAGTGGAATTTTTCTCATCTCCTCTTTGCTCTGTGGAGCAGTAACTTGGCAGTTAATTTAAACAGTTCAATTGGTTTGTTTTGATCAATTTGGGAAAATACTACCTCTGTACCAAATATGTATTACATAATTCCATCAAGCATTATCCTTGGGATATACATAACTTGGGCATAAATTCTCAGAGAACATCACTTTACCCAGGACACTTTTTGGGAAGGTTACTGGCATATGAGTGGTTAAAGTTTCCAGTAAAATATGCAGAAACTTATAGGGAACCATTTATCTCTAGAGCCTGCCTTTTTCACTTCATTGGGAACGGATTCTTTACAGAGCATTATTTTACTTGTTTTTGTGGTACTGGGGATTGAACTCAGTCTTATACTTGCTTAGGCAAATGCTATACACACTAACTGAGTTACATCCTCTGTCATTTTTATATTTTGAGACAGTCTCACTAAGTTGTCTAGGCTGACTAGGACCTTGCAGTTCTCCTTCCCGAGCCTCCTGAGTATTTAGGATTACAGGCATGTGCCACCATACCCAGCTAGCACCTTGGGTTTTAAAAGAGGAAATTATAAGATCATTTCATAAAATAGCCTTTTCTTTGCAATCTGAAGATGTCTGTCATTATATAGCATTTAATTTGTGTATACATATATTCAATTCTTGTGCTTTGTGAACGTGTTTATATATGTTTATTCATATACCAAGGTATATGAATATAAAACATTTGTATATTGAAATGCTGAAAGATTGGTAAAAGAAATGAATTTGGTAGTATGGGTCCATTGAATATTTTATTTGAATACATACATTGAGGTTCAGGTTTCTACAGTGGGATTTCTTTCTCTATTATGTTTGAAAGTTCTGCTTTTCAAATTGATTTAGTGAACACTGGGTTTTTTTTTTTTTTTTTTTTTAAGGTCTTGTTGCAGTAGGAGAAAGAGCACAAAAGAGGTCTGGGAACTTCTCTGCTGCAATGAAAGATCTGTCAGGTGAGAGCACAATTCTGAATTTCTTCTTGCCCCACTTATACCTTGAATCATAATTTGTTGCAAAAGTTGTGGGAAATTAACTGGTTATTTTTTTCTCTGCAGGCAAACACCCTGTATCTGCCTTGATGGAAATTTGTAATAAGAGAAGGTGGCAACCACCTGAATTTCTCTTGGTCCATGATAGTGGCCCTGATCATCGCAAACATTTTCTCTTTAGGGTAAATATGAATTTCTGCACTAATTGTACATGTTTATTAATTTGATAAAAGTAACAGGGTGAGGGATAAGTGTGATGTCATTATAGCATTAATCTGTGGGTTGGGTGTGTGTGTGGGTGTGTGTGTGTGGGTAGAGTGGTTGGATTTGTTTCAGCTTTTGACTATCTTGTTTAAAATAATTGGAAGGAAAGATGTGGGCAAAATCTAATGAACCAGTTGTTGATATTTTCTAATTGAATGTGGGGAGTTAACCTAGTACTTTTATTAGGCTGTTGGTTTTTTTTGTTTTCGTTTTATAATTTGGAAAACTGCTTTTAACTTGCAGTTTCCTTTTCCTAAATCATTTGCTGTTTCTGGGCTGAGATTAATTTAACCTACATAGTATGGGTTTTATGTTTTTGTAAATTTTTCTAGCATTTAGTGAAAAAATACAAAGCTAATAGATATTAAAGTTTGATGCTGTTCTTATTGTATGTTTTTCTTGAATAGGTATTGAGAAATGGAAGCCCTTACCAGCCCAATTGTATGTTTTTCTTGAATAGGTATTGATAAATGGAAGCGCTTACCAGCCCAGCTTTGCCAGCCCTAATAAGAAGCATGCTAAAGCCACAGCAGCTACTGTGGTTCTTCAAGCAATGGGCCTTGTACCAAAGGACCTCATGGCTAATGCCACTTGCTTCAGGAGTGCCTCACGTAGATAGATTGAGGTTTTATATTAACCATTTCAGATAATTTTACTCTGCATCACAATGTATTTCCTCTTTAATGTTGTAAATATTTGGCAATTTAAAACATTGTGTAAAAAGCAATCTGTACAAACATCTCCAGGCTTTGATTTTTGTACCATGGAAATTGTATTTAACCATACAGGGTTTTGGTATGTTTATATTGTTTACCTTAGTGATGTATTTGTTTAAGTGGCTAACATCCAAACAATTGTTTGAAGGCATCAGTAATCTTCAGTGTGGAATGTTAAATAACGCTTTTATACTGTATTTTGTACTATGATGTAACCCCTTCCTTATGGCTAGGCTGCTGTAACACTTGCCTGTAATCAGTGAAGGGCTGTGCACCTTGTACTATTTCACAATGGGTTCTGCTGGACAGATACTGGGCCAGTGTTATTGAGGTAATCAAGCAAGATCTGTTCCACAGGGCTAAGGCCACCATCTCCCTTTAAAATTTTGTAGAGGTTATAAAAAGAAAGTGGTATGTTGTGTGATGATCAGCACTAAGTCCTGCATTCCCATTTAAGCCACTTGGGTCATAAGGGTGTCAAAATGAAGTCCGATTAGAATTCTACTGCAGAGGCCAAGTACATTTAGTATGGCTTGAGTTGTGATATAGTTTTCCTTTGATGTGCATTTTGAATTTCAGCTACACCTAGGTAGACGTAAAATAATTAAAATGCTGTAACCAACTTATCTAATAAAATTGGCAACCAGCCACTATTTTGTTGACTATGAGAAAGTTTAAATTTATGTTAATTTTTAGGGTCTGATAGAATATTTCATGTGTATTACAGTGGTATTCATATGCTATGTCTCTAAACTTTATTTTCAAAAGCTTAAGGCCCAAATATAAACTTCTCTGGAATAAATGTGGTGTTTTATTTTTTGGGTTATAAAGTGAACACGTCTTCACTAATACTACTTCATCTAATGTTTTCCAATCTCTAAACATGTTTATTTGAAAATACTTTTACATACACACACACACACACACACACACACACGTCTAAACACATGAAATACTACTTTGCTGTGACAATGTGCATACAATTCAGCTTTTCTGTAAGAGTACAGAATAAATACCCTTTTATCGTAACAGGCATTAAAATGGGTATATTTGAGAATAGAGGAATTATAAATCAGTAGGAAATATAAGGTAGATTCATCAGCAACCAGCTCCACAGATTAGGCTGCCTACATTTATTTACTAAAAAAACAAACAAAAAACCAAAAATTGGTTCTTAGGTAAATTGCGAAGTTATACTTCTGCCCTGACATCATTACTTACAATGCCATGAAACTTTGCATCATCTTCATATATGAAAATCTAGTTTGAAATAGCAAAAGGGAAAATGCTGATTAAAAGCCTTAATGCTATTGCTCAGTGCGTGTAATAAAAGTTAATGTAAAAAGTTAAATGTGTATAAATACTTCAACCACTTTAAGTCTATTCTTTTAACTTCCAAAATGAACTTTAAAGCCAAAGGTATAAAAATGTTGAATTTCCTTGCTTTTTTTCCTGAAAGATTCCTTTTAGGCTTACTTTGTTGTTCAGGATCTCCAATTACACATGTAGTCACTCACTGCCACTTTCCGCAAAGATGATTTCCCCAGTAATGGTATTTGGCTAAGTTGCTCCAGAGTCTTAGGGTGCAACCCACAGTTAGTAAGGTCCTTATGAGCAACTTCCTGTGGAAATATGTACACATCAGTAAAACGCACATTTTCTTTGAACACTTAGGTTTTAATAATACCAAGAAAACTTTGAACAAATGGCCCATTCATGTAATCAATCAGATCTACAGAAGTTGATTTAAGAATTTTTACATAGTGACAAAAATCCTAAAGTATTAGTGTTATTTTTACAGGTTTAGCAAACTGATGTATAAAAGTATATGTGGTGCCTCTTCAGAGGCAAATATGGTTAAAAAAATGCTCATAGTAAGATATGTTTCCATAAACTAAAGGAATCAGGCTGTGCACTAATTTTAACCTTTGAGTTTTGAAAATTCTACGTCCTTGTTAGTAAATAGCCTGAATTCATAAAATTTATCCACAACAACTTACACACTATTTTTCCTCTTTGTAATTGATAATTAAGTTTTATAACTTCAGATGAACCCAGTTTATTATAAAGGACTCATTTCCTCCAGCTAGAGGAAATTATAGCAACAGTCGTTTATAGGGGTCTACTTACTTTATCCAGCATTTTATTCAGCGGTAGGCAGATATTGAATACAGCAGTTGGCTCGTGTGGATACAGTCCTGCAGAGAATGACCCACTCTGTGATGATTTGAGTAGCATGGTCACAGAATGTAGCGCATGAGGCATGATTGGACCTGAAATTTCCAAACTAAATTGATCTTCGTATCCAGAAAGAGCTTGTGTCTTTATATTAACACTTCTTGCCTTCATAAGAAGAAAAAGGAAATTACAACCATCATTTCTTAAGCATTTGCTCCTTAGCTAAAAATGTGTTAAAAACATTTTCATTTGGGGTTTCTTCTCTAATATGGAACAAAAGTCACATCAATACATTAGTATCTGAATAATAATAATAATATAATAATAATAATAATAAATCCTCAGCATCTATAGTATTCTCTCCATACTATGAGATCTTCCACTGGAAGTATGTTTTTTCACATGTCATCTTGATTTACTGTCAATATGGAATACTGGGAGGAAAATGAATTTTGCTATTAATAGCACATATATATTTTTTCAGCATAGATATATAATTTGTCAAGAAAGGAGAAACACCAAAATGTGTTGCCAGTTACACTTTACTCATCAAAACTTCTCATATAATTCAGGTAAACATAGTTTCATATAATTTATATTTTCAGATAAATTGTTATACCACAGACAACTGGGAGAAAAGCAAAAACAAAACATGTACCAAGGATAAAAATGCTAGGTGTTACTTTTTAAAAATAATTTATCATACCTATAAAAAAGTACTCAGAAGCTAAATTATGATGATTTGTGAAGTATGATTTCTTTTAATTACCTTAAGCATTTGCATTGTGGCACCTCGGAAAGCTACAGGGGATAGAAGGGTTGGTGGAAGTCCTGCCTGTGTACCTGAGGTAGCAACTAAACTCTTGCAGTTGATCAAAAAGTTGAGCAATGTAAAGGTGTTAATTCCTTTTACCAACACAACAGACTCGGGTTTGTGATCCATTTGTACTTCGTGTTTCTCTTTGCGCCTGAAGATGATGACAGTCAAGGAAATTGCAAAAAGAAATCCTACACCAAGGAGAAAAATTGTAATTTTTTTGTTTAAAAGAATGAGAGAGAAGAAAGCAATTTTTATTTTTTCATGGCCTTTTGTTTCTCTAACACTTTGTTGTGTATGTGGTGCTGGTGTTTGAACACAAGTCCTCATGCATTGCAGGCAAGCACCTGGGACTCCATTTTTTCCAAAACAATGAAAATGCTACCACTTCCTCTCCCCTGCATTTATAAGTTTGAATCAAAATGTTGATCAGTTTGATAGAGACTGATAACTGACAAAAAACAAATTCATTTTCCAGTCAAAAAAGTTCTGTTGAACCTCATGGACTATTTTTACTTAAAAATAGTTTAATGGTTCAGAATTTATTCATAGTGAGCTGTTAATATAGTAATGGAGAATTTGTTTTAATATATGATCTTAAGATGTTATAGTCATTTTAAACTGCCACTATTAAACTGCTCATAACTTCAATGAAAATTAAAAGGATACAGCTTGATAGAGAGTATATCTGGTTTCTTAATTTTATCTTGTACACCCATCTCCTCTAGCCAAGAAAAACTTTCCTCTTCATCTTCATCACTGATTGCTTGCTCCCTATGAAATTGCTACAGTTAGAGAGCTCCCATTTAATAAAACTGCTATTTTTATAAATCTTTTACTGAATCCATCTTCAAAGGACTATGTAAAAGTTTATTTAATCACATACTCCCCAAGACCCATGCTTGTTCCATGTGCTCTCTTCTTTTGGCCATTTTCTTCTATTAAAGGCAAAGAAAATTCAATACCTACAGGAGAAAAACATAACTCAGTTTTCTTTAAGAGCATTTAACAGGAGTACCCTACTTTTAGAATCTATAAAGTTTGGAATGTGAGTTTTTGCACTTTCTATTAAGATGACAGTCTTCAAGCTCACTTTTTTTTGTACCAGGAATAGAACCCAGGGGTGCTCAAACCCCTGAGTCACATCCCCAGCCATTTTTAATTTTTATTTTGAAACAGGGTTTCATGAAGTTTCTGAGGATGAGTTAGAACTTGGGATCCTCCTGCCTAAGCCTCCCAGGTTCCTGGGATTATAGGCATGTGCCATGAGCCCAGCCAAGATTTTTTTTTTGAGAGAATCAACTTTACTTTTCCATCTGGCTGGCCTTTGTTTCTCCAACACTGTGTATGTAGTGCTGGGGTTTGAACCTGGGTCCTCGCACATGCCAGGAAGTGCTCCAACTGCTGAGCCACCACTTTAGCTCAAGCTTTCTTAACAGTAGTCCACAACACACAACACATGCACAATCTGTCCTTGAAATAAAAGGCTCAAGAAACAATACATAATCTTACCACATGTGATACTTTTTCATAGGTTACATTCTAGTTCATTGAAAGGCTGACCCAGTTTTAAAATTGTGTTATTCAGGAGGTTAGTAATTTAAGGTACTATAAGAGAATTTCTAGAAGAGCATATTAAGAGACCCATTCTGTGTTTTACTTTGGAGATTAGGGAAGGTAACACCACTAACTTAAAGTTAAGTGTAAGGGAGAGCGTAACCAACTTCAGGAAAAAAAAAATCAAACAGTACATTTCTTAAAACAATACCAGTCATTAATTGGTAAAAGACAATCCAAATGTACTTTTAAGGCAAGTTCTGGCTACACATAAAGTGCAAAATCCTTACTGCAAATCTAAACCTTTACCTTCATTTTTCATAGCTTCTCTTAAACCTCTAGTTGTAGGAGATATTAGAGCTGTTATCACATCACTTCCTGCGATTCCTGCTGCTCGGAACAGGACGGTAAACTGATAGGCACAAACGTAGAAAAAGGGGCAGAGTTTTGTCTTCAGCAGGTTATACAGAGAAGTAAAGCTCACTGACCTATGAAGAAAAAGAACTTTCCTTAGGTATTAAAATATTTAACTCAATGTTAAGCTTCAATTTTGTATAGTTCAGTCTGCCACTCACCTGGATTAAAACAACTATTTCAGATTCTGGTTTGGAGTTCAGCAGTGATTATTTGCTTTAAAGGACTGAAATTGATAATGGACTCACTGATGAGTTCTCAATTCTTTAACAAATGGTGTTTTCCACTTAAATGCTAACCAGTTTTTTTTCCAACAAAAACTTAAGTGAGTAGCCATGCACAGCCAGCAACTTGAGAGGGCTGAGGTAGGAAGATCTCAAGTGAGGCTGGCCTCAGCAACTTAGTGAGATTCTTCCTCAAAACAAAGCCCAAAAAGGACTGGGGGTATACCTCAATGAGTGCTCTTGGGTTCAGTCCCTAGTGCCAGGAAAATAAAACAAAAATCAAAACAAAAATAGCCGTAATTGATAACTGGTTATTGACTTTCTCTTAGCAACTTATGCTGATGAGAAAAAAAGTAGCCATTGACAAGTAATATTAAAGAATTATATCTGTTCTGTGTATATTTAACTAACATATACATGCCATATTTTGATAAAGAGTGGTAAGGGATAAAAGCAGCAAACAGTATAAATATTGGCTATTAATGGCTTCTGATAAAATTCAGGACAGTGAGATCCTTCTACCAGTGTGTATTTCCATGTCGCAAGTATAATAAGGAAATGATATCACTCAAATGAATGTTTACCACTGAATTGTACAAACTTTGTTTTGTTTTTAACTAATCTTACCAGTCACTCATTAAAATGTGTTGCAGCGTTTCATCATTTGACCAAGGACTTGTCTTTCCTGCCATTTTTCTATCAGCTCCAATACGAGGAAACAGTGGTAGCCAAGACAAGGCCGGGTGGAGCCAATAGATAAGGCTCTGCTGGAAGGCACAACGGAGCTCAGTGGATAGTCTGGGATCCTAAAATCCAAAAGTGATAGTGGGTGGCTTTTGACCAATGAGAAAAACAGAATTCCACCACAGACAATGAACATGCTGAACATTTAGTCTAAGAATCTTGATTTCCTTTTATGGGATAGCATTAATTACTGTTACAGGGACTAAAATACAATTTATCCTTGTTTGGCTTTGCTGGTCAGAAAAGCCAAACAAGGATAAATTGTATTTTAGTCCCTGTATATTAGTATGTTAAACACATATCAGAAGAAACACACAAACACAGATGGCAACACTCTCCTGTCTCTACTACCCTTAAGAACAAACACAGGGGGCTGGAGCGGTGGCTCAGCGGTTTTGGCACTTGCCTAGCATGCGCGAGGACCCGAGTTCGAACCCCAGCACCACGCACGCAACTGAGTGTTGTAGCAACAAAGAGACCATATGAAAAACTAAATAAAAGTTGTTTCTCTCCCTCTCTCTCACTGTCCCTCTTTCTAAAAAAAAAAAAAAAAAAAAAAAAGAACAAAGTATTTTTTATTAGGAGGGATAGAAGTTATGTGTGTGTAGAGAGAACTATGTTATATTCAATCTCTATACCCCCCAAAAACACTTTCAAAAGTAGTAAGCACTGACAGTGCAAAGGACATATCATTTTTATTTATTGAAAAAGATATACCAGGGCTAGAGTGGTGGCTCAGCAGGTACGCGCTTTCCTGCCATGCGCGAGGATGCAGATTTAAACCCCAGCACCACATACACAAGCAAGAGTTGGAGCAATGAAAGGCACATGAAAAGCTAAATAAAACAGATTTTTCTCTCTGTCCCCCTCTCTCCTTAAAGAAAAAAAAAAAAAGAAAAAATTAGAGAAAAGAAAAAAGAAAAATATACATAAATATTGTTTTAAAAAAGAGAGAGGGTCAATGAGAGAGAGAGAGAGAGAATCAAGTTTTAGTTTTTCATGTGGCTTTCGTTGCTCCAACACTTTGTTGTGTACGTGGTGCTGGGGTTTGAACCCCTGTACTTGTCAGGCAAGAGCCGTAACCCCTTAGTCACTACTCCAGCCCCCAAATTCTGTTTTATGTAATCCTTTTTAACCTAATTTGACTTGAAGAGATGCTTCAAAGTAATGAAGCTGTATTTCTTTAGAACCACTCTAGAGCTGTAAATTTACAACAGACCATTACCCAGATAGCAAGAATCAGTGCATATTAAAAAATAAAAAAAAAAGAGCAAATCGGGGCTGGAGCAGGGGCTCAGCGGTTTCTGCGCTTGCTTTGCATGCACAGGGACACGGGTTCAATCCCCAGCACCACGTACACAATGAAGTGTCAGAGCAATGAAAGCCACATGAAAAACTAAATCAAATCGATTCTTTCTCTCTCTCTCACTGTCCCTCTCTTTAAAAGAAAAAAAAAAGCAAATATATAAAAGAAAATCAGTAAAATGCATCTGCCCTTTTAATCCTAGTCAATTGGTTTTCATTTCCTTTTATTTTTTTCTAAAAATGCCTTAGAAGACAATGGTTTGGTGCAAACAATTTCTTCCTGCAGCACTAATTCTCAGGACAGGTCTCTAAATTTAACAGGCTATTACACAATCTATCAAAAATGTGTATGAAATGGCCTGGAGCGGGGTGGCTCAGTGGTTGGAGCACTTGCCTGGCAAGCACAAGGACCTGGATTTGAACCCCAGCATCACATACACAACCAAGTGTTACAGAAACAAAAGCCAGACGAAAAACTAAATAAAAGTGATTCTTTCTCACTCTCTCCCTTTAAAAAAAAAAAAGTGCATATGAAAGTATCATTTGGGAGAAACAAAATTCCCCAACTCTGTCTTTGGATATCAGAAGAAAAGCTTAGTAAAAGTAATCTCTGATATTTTACAGAAGCATTTTACATTTAATCTGCTACTTTTTTTTTTTTTTAAGAGAGAAGGACAGTGAGAGAGAGAGGCAGAGAGAATCAATTTTTATTGAGTTTTTCACATGGCTTTCATTGCTCTGACACTCAGTTGTGTATGTGCGTTGCTGGGGTTTGAACCCGTGTACTTGAGCATGACGAGAGACCGCTCCAGCCCCTAATCTGCTACTTTAAAACACAGCTATTTTATTTCAAAATTACCTTTATACTTTGAGGCAAAGTAACTTCTGTTGCTCTACAATGCTGGACGAGACCTTGAGCCTCTTCCTGGGCTTTCAAATGATCTGCCCAGGTAAAGGGTTGAGAAGAGGTGACCAGAAGTCGGGTTTTAATACTCCAGTCTACAGGTAACTCAGTATTTTCTGAGGATGGAGTATCTGATTTAGAGAATGATATGTGTGGAGCCTTTTAAAAGAAAACACAAAAATTAACAGAGTTCAAGAAAAACCCTTCAATCTAAAGATTTTACTAACAGTCATGATCACTGAAATATCAAACTTTTATAAACTGCAGAGCAAATATTATTAAAAATATACTACAGATTGAAAAATTCTGGAAGGAGAAAATTAACCTGTTAATAGTAGTTACCTCTAAGAAGCAAAATTTGTTATTGAAAAGGGGCATTTTTACTTTTTAGTTTTTAATAAAAAGTACACTTTATTGTAGTACTACAGAGTTTGCTATCAAAGTAGAAATCTTCCCAGTGTTTGAAAAAGTACTTTAAAAGTCTCTGAAATTCTGAAACTTGGGCTAAAGTGCTCTTTCTGCAGGTAACTCTAGGTAGTGCCCTAATGGTCACATACAGAAACATTTTCTGATCTCAGAAATCTATCCTCAACTTATTTTGCTGTCTTTTCAAGTCAGTGTCATCCATATTACAAGGATTGTTTTAGATAAGATATTTTTAGGTAAAATATCAGGCAACAAGGGGTGATTCAATCTTGTGGAGTTGTTTATTTTTTTGGTACCAGGGATTGAACCCAGGGGTGCTTAACCACTAAACCATATCCCCAGCCCTTTTTACTTTGAGACAGGGTCTTGCTAAGTTGCTTAGGGCCTCCCTAAAGTTGCTGAGGCTGGCTTTGAACTTGCGATCCTCTGGCCTCAGCCTCCTGGAATTACAAGTGTGCACCACTGTGCCAGGTTCTTATACTCCGTTCTCATTAGAACAAACTATAATTTATCAAATGATCACAACAAAAGTACTTGTATGAGTTGGGGAAGGGGACTGTAAGCTTCAGTGCTATGCTACAACTTGAGGAGGTAGTTTGGGGATTTGTTTTGAAGATTTAGCAAAGAATCAAGTTGAAGAAGTAGCTTAGTCTGAAGGGATGATTCTGAGTGATAAGCTCAAGGAAAAAGTGTTCAAAAACTGATGTTAAAAAACTGAGCCTTAAAAAACTCATCTACTATGCGTACTTTACTGCTGGTGACTACTATAGCTCTCTTTACTATGATACACTAACTCCTTTATCAAAGCTGATGCTATTTTTCAACTCTGGTATAGATAATCACTTTCAAGCTGCTCTGCAAAACTATTTTCCAAGCAAAATGCTTCTGAGAAGCATGTGTTTATAAGAAGAAGCATTCTTATGATATGTCAGAAGTTTTACCTGGGGTAGTTCAGTAACTGTTGGTCTTTCAGGTAACGTCTCTTCCCACAGCAAATCATTTTCTTGATTAGAATCTAAAAGCTGAGGTTAAGAGAATTGTCCTTTTTAAACTTGAATGAAATTTGCTTTTAATGTATACAGAAGCTCACTTGGCAGTAAATGACAGTGAATCCAAATTTATACACATCCAAATCAATCCAGTTTTTCACGCTGTGTCTGAACTTTAACATCAAACTTAAGATGGAAAAAGGCCAGAGTTCTGCGCATTTAATAACCGATGTACAAACTTTAAACCAAAAACTCAAAAGGTTTTGGAGTAAGACAAATGCTCGTGAATTGCGACCCGATTCATCCTCAACATTCCTCCGTGCCAAGTAGTTCTGTGTGTGAGAAAGGTCTCCAAGCACGGTGGGGACGCAGGGGCTGGTTTCTGCCTGACAGGCTGCCCTCCGGGACGGTGCTCAGGACCCTCTGCGCGACCGTGCAGTTCATGCCTACGCCCTCCCAGGGCTGGGAGCTGAGGCGGCGGCACCCGGCGGCCGGCACATCCTGCAGCTTCCATACACCCGCCACCCCCGAGGCTCAGGGCAGCCTCAGGCCACAGGCGACAGAAACTCCTTGCCCTGAACGTGAACTTGCCGTGCCTAATTCACAGCTGGCCTAACCATGAAAGACGAGAACCCTTCGCCAGGTAGGGACGAAGGCAACTCACCGAGCCCGGCGCCTCCTGCTGGCCGCGGGGCAGCGCGTCCGGGGGCTCCGCAGCGACCCGCGGCCGGTTGTCCAGGCGGGCGAAGGGGTTCCTTCGGGCCGCGGTCGGACCGCCGCCTCTGCCCGCCGCGGCCGGGAAGGGGCGGAGGGGCAGCCCGGCTGCCAGGGCGGCGCGGCGAGGCGCCGGCTCCCGCAACTCGGGGGACCGGGAGGCGGCAGCCTCACGGCTCCGGGCTCTTTTCCGTCGGAGCCGCAAGATCTCCGGAGGCCTTTTGAAGCTGGGCGAGTAGCCGGGTACGGAGAGGGCCATGACGCGCAGCGGCCAGGTCGGCCGACCGCCCCGCAAGCACTTCCCGCGCGCGGCGAGGCCCCGCCCCCGACGTAGCCCCGCCCCGCGCCGTGCGTGGCAGGCCGCCCTCGAGGCCCCGCCCCCGGCCGCTGTCCTCCGGCGCGCCGCGGCCCGCAGGCGCTGTGGTGCCGGCTGTGCCCTCCTTGCGCTCCGGCCAGGTTGTCGCCCGTGGTCCTGCGCGGAGCAGAGGCGACTCGGAGAAGCACCAGGCCCAGGGCAGGTGTGCACTACCTGCTGGGCCTCGAGATGGCTGAGCGCTACTCAAGTTTGCAGTAGGGATGGCAGCACCCGGGAGCGTCGGGCCTGGAGCTGCGGTGACGAGCAGTGGCGACATCTAGAGGCGGTGACGGAGCCAGGGCCTGCCTCATCCCTTCCTGCCCCAGGGCAGAACACTGGAAGCTGGGTCTTTGGACCTTTTGTCAGTCCCCCTGTCCCAATGCCTGGCAGTCCCAGCCCACCGCGCAAATGCCCCGCAGCTGCCACCGGACAAGATACTGTGAACTTTGATCCTGGAGAAACTCGAAGTGAATGGATATTTAAAAACAAAATCTAGCTGTGTATGAGCTAGATACTTTGAGACCTGAAAATATATTCCAATGCTTAAATTTTGACAGCAAAGGCATATTAAGGAAGGAAGATGTTGGAAATGGAACTGATACATAATTAAGAACATTGACAGTAGAGCAAGGCCGGTAACAGATTTATCAATAGAACAGTGTGGCTTTCGTGGAAAGGATAAGTTTTCTTCATTGAAAGAATTTTATAGGAGAGGCAAATGTATAGAAACAATAACTAAAATGGCTTTCAGAATATCCCCTTCAAATGTTAATTATAGAATTATCTTGATCATTTGCACAATAATTTAGGAAATACTTTTCAAATATGTCAAATAACTGAGCATCTTGTCAGTAAGAGCACATGCTTAAAAACTGAATGGACTTGCTTTTATCTTCCTTGATATTTCTCAATTTCCATGGAAAACTCTGGCTTCAAATACTGGATGGGTTCATCCAACTGAGGTCTGAGAAAGAAGAAAATTAAAATTGAACAACTTGCTTTTTTCTTCCTTGATTTTTCTGAACAACTTCCATGGAAACCTTTGCCTCGTACAGTGGAATAGGTTCATCCAACTGAGGTCTGAAGAGAAAAAATTATTACAAATGTCACAGATGATTAGAACACACTCTACAGTAGCTGACAGTTGCTATAGTTCAGACATATTACTTTAAAATTAAAAAACTTGTCCGTTAGCATCTCCACTGTTAAAAGTGGTTAAGTGGTTTTGAACTTGTGCTCCTCCTGCATCAGCCTCCCAAGCTGCTACAATTACAGTGTGTACCTGACCTGACTAAAAGTGGTTAAGCTCAAGGGGAAACATACCTACGGAATCCTCTCTAAGTGATAAACAGATTTAACGTAAACATATTGTACTTTCCCCTACAGGTTAGTTTGGGAGGGATGATGAGGAAAAGCAAAGGCTGAAGCACAGCGGGAATGGAGGGAGGGACACTCACAGGACATGTCTATTTTTGGGAAACCTTAAGGGTTTACTATCAGATACACTTTAAAAGATATTAAACAGCAGCTATTATCCAAACTAAATAAGAAGATATGGAGGCAATAGGTATACTCTAAAAGTTCAAATAAAAATGGAAATGCCCACCTTCTCCCCCTTGAAAAGAGAAAAATGAAAACAATCATTTGGTTACTTTAGCATACCTAAAAACACCAGCTGATAACTTCTCCACCACATCTTTTAAGATGCGTAGCTGGAAGGAGATTGTTAAGGTAGCAATATAAAAGAGAAAGGATTAAAAATGTTCGATAGGTAGAAGATGCTAGGAAGGTCAATTTTTTTACAGAAATTCTGTGAGTTGTCAAGTTTACTTGTAAAACAGAAAAATGATCTGAGAGTTTGTATAACTGAGCCCAAACTTCTAAGGAAAGGTGATAAGAGAGCAGCAAGTCACATTATCTCAATAAATGGAGACAGAATGATGTGATTTAGCACTTACATCAGGTACATGTTTATCAACTAATCTGGTTGGTAACGGGCTTAACAATAATTGTGTATGTCACTAAAAGAATCAGAATTATGTAAAATTTTAAAATCTCTGCTGGACATGTAAGTGAAATAATATAGAGATCAAAAGTCTATGTAATTGCTAGTTGCAGCATTATTTAAGGCATAGAATTAAAAAGCTGGAAGGAGATATCAAAAGCAACAACGAGCTTGTGTGAAGTGACTGAGAGGGCTTTGCATAAGTGAGAACTAAAGTCCGATGAAGGACTTTAGAAAATGTAAATTAGAAAATATGATCATAAGCCATTTTAAAAATTAGAGAGGAATGATCTGAAGACTAGTAATCCACTTATCCACATGCCTGCAAGATCTCCTTCTAATTGTGTTATGAGATTGCTGCTGGGTACATTGGCACATGCCTATAATCCTAGCATTTCAGGAGGCTCAGACAGGAGGATCACAAGTTCCAAGCCAGCCTCAGCAACTTACCAAGGCCCTGTCTCCATAATACAAAGAGTCTGGGGGAATGTAGCTCAGTGGTAGGGTATGCCTGGAAGCAATCTCCAGTACTGCCAAAAAAAAAAAAAAAAAAAAAAAAAAAAAAAAAAAAGGAGAAAATAGCTATTATGATGGGATTTTGTTCCAATAAACCCACTCTAATGTAAATATTTCATAAGTCAAAAGTGCACTGAGTAACCTACCAAATATCCTGTTTAGCAGCACATATACTGCAGAGTACTGGTTGTTTCAGCTGACAAGGAGTTGCAGCTTGCTGTTGCTGCCCAACATTGCACTGCATATGGCTAGCCCAGGAAAAGGTAAAGATTCAAAGTATGTTTTCTACTGAATGTATATTGCTTTGGCAACAACATAAAATTAAAAAGCCTTAAGATGAACCATGGCCCAGTTGGGGATTGTCTATATAGCAGATATTTCTGATTTTGAAAATTTAACATTATTTCATATGACTTTGCAATCCTACCTCAGATTCTAGAGTAGCTAGGATTATAGGCATGCACCACCATTCCCAACTGAATAACTTCTAGTTTTAAAAATCCAGACACATCCTTATTTGATGATTTCTTAGCACTGATATTTATAAAAACCAGCTGTTTAGATAATAAGTTCTGTGAATTTTTTTGTGCTATGGTACCATCACTGGAATAAGGTGTGCAACCTCTGAAGGAGACATATACAATGTCAGGGTGAAAACCAAACCAAACCACGTGCCCAATATACTATGGTTTATATTTCCTACTTGGAAAGGAGGGAGGCTTCCTGGATGTGACTCTTGTTCTGCCACTTGCTAGCTGTGTGTTTGGGCATATGCTAACCTCTCTGTGCTTTAGTTTCTTCAAATAACATCTCATAGGTCATTTTAATGTTTAAACACATACCCAAAAGACACTTGGAACACTGTGTGGCATACTCAACAGCTTATTATTGTTTCTTGTTGTTATAACGAAAGAATTTATAAGTACAGCACAAGGTAAATTTCAAGTCAGAAACTCAGCCAGTAAAGAAAAGGATATAAAGATATTTTCCCTGTTGTACATTTGACAAGTTCCAAATTTCATCATTCAGGAAAGCCACCGTTGCTCCCTTCAAGAAAAGGCAATGGCTATCTGGAGGATCCAACTTGTACAAAATAAAGGAAGACCAGTCAATTACTGTGATCACAGCAGCAGAAGGACAATTAGTAGCATGAGCTAGAAAAACTTCTATACAACTAAATAATGTCCAAATCATAATAACTCAGTAAACTTTAATAACAATATATCAACTATGATGTTGGTATAATGTTTTATCTTCTACTTCGTGGCCCAAAATGATGACAGAACAGAGAAATATACAGATTGGATGGAGGGCCAGGCTAGAATCCTGGTGCTGCAATGGCAGGGTGTGTGTATGCAGTTTCACCTTCATAACAACAGTGGAGATGTAGTATGAGAGTTATGGTATCTGCATATCAATCATGATTTATTTAATTTGAATTCTACATTTCATAGATAACTTAGTGATACATTTATATAGAAATTCCAATTTGAATAATTAGGAAGTTGTGATAATTTTATACAGAAATGTTAAGTATATGTCAATGATGTTTGTTACTAAGAAAACAGTATTACTTGAAGTATAGTTTCTTTTATTTTTAATTTTTAAAAATTATTTTGGGGATTAAACATAGGGGCAGTTTACCACTGAGCTACATCCCCAGCCCATTTTATATTTTATTTGAAGACAAGGTCTTGCTAAGTTGCTTAGTGCCTTGCTAAATTGCTGAGGCTGGCTTTGAACTCATGATCCTTCTGCCTCAGTCTCCCAAGTTGCTGGGATTATAGGCATGTGCCACTGTACCTGGCAATCAAGCTTTCTCTGTAACAGTAGGGATAGAACCCAGGGCCTCACGCATGCAAGGCAAGTGCTCTACCACTGAACTATATCTCCAGGCCTGAAATACAATTTTAAAATTCAGATGTCACTACTTTCTTTTTCTTAAAGAGAGAGAGGGACAGTGAAAGAGACAGGGAAAGGGAGAATTAATTTTTTTAATTTTTCATGTGGCCTTTGTTGCTCCAGCACTTTATTGTATATGTGCTGCTGGGGTTCAAACCCATGTCCTCATGTAAGCAAGGCAAGTGCCATAACCGCTGAGCCACCACTCCAGCGCCAGAAGTCACTACTTTCAAATAACTAAATAAAATTATAATTTATTCCAACTGCAGAACTCCCATACTAGGCATTATTTCAACCTTTTGGCCAACATGTATTTAACACAAAAAAACAAGTTACATTTCTTAAAACATAAGGTGTAATTCAGAATTTGTATTCATTTAGCCATATCTTGCCTTAAACAAGAATCAGGCGTTATTCTTTGTTAATTACATTCCTTTGGTCTAATAGTAATGTTTTATTGTTTCTGATAATACCTGAAGGTTTTCTTCTGTTGTTATCCAATGACCTCCAACACCAAGAAGTGTGATGATATCATGTTTATGTGGTAGTAGTTGCAATTTTACAGCTGGCTCATCATCTTTACTATATAATCTCACTTGTAAATGAGCAGAGAGAAAGAGAAAGAGAAATATTTTATAATAATCTGACAAAAACTGTTCAAAACGTTCTTTACTTTTTAATATAGTAATGTGAAGGCATTTTTCTTAGACAAAGGCAATACACAATGTATTCAGATGCCTTAAAATATACCTTTTGCATTGAAATTATAAGATTTATTCTGTATTCTATTGTAAATGAAATCAAGGCTGTTTGCATTTGGAAACTAAGCAATATATACTATGCATATAATACATAGCTGAATCTCATAAAGTATTAATTATAACTATAACTATGATTATTTAACACAGTGGAATGAGTTGCTTTCTGATTGCACTCATAGATTCAAAATACTCATATGTTTTCCAAGTAGAGACCCCAGAAATCAGCCATCCAATAGAGGGCAGCCACACATATCAAAGGACTGTGAATATGCATCTGGATAGTCAGGAGTAGTATTTGGGACCAAATGAGCAGATCGCAGCAAGAGGTTTCTGATGGAGATATGTCATCTGTTACTTAACTTCAGTGCCTGTGCTTTCACAGGCAAGCACGATCTCTCTTCCGAAGAAACAGTTATTGCAATGGGAATAATGTGAGGAAGCTCCAATTTAAACAGACAAATCTTTAGTTTAAAAAAAAGCTCCAAACTAAATAGCCAATTTAATAAATGCACTAATAATGATTCTCAAGTTATTTCTTCCCAGAATTCTGATGTCATGGGTACCAACCTCCTGCATCCAGGACAATATCCACTCCCAGGCCCCCTGTCTCTTCTAAACAGCTTTCAGCAACGTGGACCTTCCCATTGGATACATCAATCACTCGGGCTGTAAAGGACAGGAAGTCAGGCAATTGTACTCTTCTCCATGTGATCAACACAAACAAATCAGGGGGGAGAAAAAAGAAAAAGAAAATAAATATCTGTTCTCTGAAATGAGTTAAGAATTTAAAGGGGAGAATTAAATTCATTGCAACTTTTTTTCATTGAAACCAATTTTGATAAGGTTCAATCTAAATGAAGTGAATGATAAATTCAATAAAATAAAAATACAAGCTTGTGGGGAGGGCTGGCTCGGTGGCTCTGCGGTTACGGTGCTTGCACGGCATGCGTAAGTACACGGGTTCAAACCCCAGCACCCACGTACACAACTAAGTGTCACAGCAAAAAAAGCCATGTGAAAATCTCAATAAAAATTGATTCTCTCTGTCTCTCTATTTCTCTCTCACTGTCCTTCTCTCTTAAAAAAACAAAAACAAAAACAAAACAAGCTGGGTGTGGTGGCACAGGCCTGTAATTCTAGCAGCTCAGGAGGCTGAGGCAGAAGGATCCTAAGGATCAGCAACTAAACAAGGCCCTAAGCAACTTAGCAAGACTCTGTCTCAAAATAAAAACTAAAAAGGGCTGAGAGCATGGCTTGGTGGTTAAGCACCCCTGGGTTCAATCCTTGGTGGCAAAAATAAATAATAAATTTTTTTAAAAAATGAGCATTTTGTGGTCTGAGGCTGGTCTGTGGACACAGAAGACTGCTCTCAATATCTTAGGATATATTACCAGAACTAAGAATCTGAAAATACAGAGGTATATGTATATCATTCATATTACAATGTGAACTGGAAGAGCAGTTTCTTAAATATGTTTAGATTTAATAATGTTTAAAGTTTAGAAATACAAAAATATATTTGTGCAACATTGTATGTATCTTTAATAGTTTTTAAAGTTTAAAAATACAAAAATATATTTTGTGCAACATGGTACTTATCTACTAGAAGCTGTTTTATCCTTTTCCAGTCATAGAATCCCTCCCCTTGCTACCCAAAATGGAGAAAAGTCCTGAAGGTAAGGAAAAGGAACATGATTATTTTTAGCTGTTAGTGAAAATTAAACTAATTTTAACTGGCTACTTTAAAAGTATTATATTAATAGAATAATCTGTTAATACAGCAATAGGACAATCAGAACTTGAACTAGCAAAGAAATGTTTATCTTTCATTTTTTAATTTTTTTTTTCTTCAGTACTGCAGATTGAATCCAGGGCCTTGTGCATGCTAGGCAAGTGCTCCACCACAACATCCCAGATCCATTTTTAGATATTTTCAACACCTTGTTTAAGAGAATTCCTCTCAGAGCTGCTCAGATTAGAGGAACAATTCAACAGTAATCTGAGATTTGGGGGAACAGGGGTAGGGTAGGAAGATATAAGGGAAAGAGGACTGAAATAATTTAGAAAGGGTAGAGTTAACCAATTAAAAACCTTTCTCTCCAGTGATACTATTTGCCCTCCTTCTCCATTCTATTTTCTGTTTCCTTCCCTCCCTCCTTTCTTCTTCTTTAACATAGTGCTAGAGAGTGAAGTTAGGTGCTCAGGCATGCTAGGCAAGTGATCTAACGCTGTACTATATCCCTAGCCCTACTTTCAAATCTCTTTTAACTCTTGTCCTTCTTCTGTCCCTGTGTTACCTCCCTACCATTTCCTGGTTCTCTCTGGGGAAGCACAATGTTACTAATGGAAATAACTTGGGTTTTACTGTTAGGTCAGCAACTGAGGCCCATTCCAGTCCTTTCTCTATTTGTATATCCTTGCACAAGCTAGTTGAATTCTGAGAAGCTACTTCTTGGTCATCCAACACCCACATGAGCTCAGTGGACACTCCTTTTCTTCTTGCCTCCATTTACTGTACACTCTGCTCACCCTCTTTTCTCTTTTTCTGTTTCTCTGTTGTTATTTTTTTCCCTCCTATCTATACTCATTAGTGTTTGGATAGGTTCAGCCTTCTTAAGAGCTCACCAGCCTCCACCACATCCTGCTCACTTTAAACTACATCTGACTTGTGTTTCTGTGTGCATGGATCATTTTGTCTTCCTAGCGTCTCACAGAAAGTAGACAACTTTAGAGGCATATCATGGGGTAAAAGAGGCTGAGAAACACACAATGAGGCAAAAATATATTGATTTATTGACTGAAACCAGAGACAACAGGTATTTCTAAATTTTGACAATGTTCAATTAATGCAAACTTGGGTAAATTGGTAACAATAAGACAAAAAGAAAAAAAATTAAAAGATGTAGATTTAAACAATATAAATTAAAGCTATCACTTAAGTAAATTTGGAATCAGCACAGATACTAAGTGCATTTTAAAACTGATTTTCATTTGCGATTTTATACTTCATTTTACCAGTGCAGTTATTACTTCCCTGAAGAATTTCATGTTCTGAGGTCTGTGCTAAGTAATGTTACCCACCTATAGAAGGCCTGAGTCTTTCAAGGCACTGCTTGTCCTCCAGACTGCATGCTGTTGAAATCACTTTGGCTCCTCTATGGTGTGCTAATTGAATGGCTATTGTGCCAAATGCCTGTGTGGAAACACATATACAATGGGTTAACGTATACAGAGTAAAGACCATATCCAATTGACTTTGTAGACAGTTTAGCATAGTTTTTCAATGTTAATATATATGTGTGTGTGTAGATATACAGAAAGAGATATATAGTATATAGCATATATAGTATATGTGTGTATAGGTACACACACATATGTACATGCATATGTGTAAGTACACATTTATTTTGTTGGTACTGCAGATTGAACCCAGGGGTGCTTTACATTTAGTCACATCCACAGACCTTTTTATTTTTTATTTTGAGATAGGGTCTTGCTGAATTGCTGAGGCTGGCCTCGAATTTGTGGTCTTCTTGTCTTAGCCTTCCAAATCATTGGGATTACAGACATGCACCTCTGCATCTGGCTTATTTAATATATTTTTTAAAATAAATAAAAAAAAAATAAAAAGGGCTGGAGATATAATTCAATGGTAGAATTCCCCTGGGTTCCCCCTAGTGTTACAAAAATAACTAAAGAAATAAAAATCCTGAAAACAAAAAATGTTATATACTAAAAAAGGAAAACAACACAGATAAGGTTAGCAGGGCTCATATCTGATTGACTTCTTCAGAGGTGTGGTAGAAAAGCTGCACGCATCACACACTCAGGTCTGACCACAGCACATCATTTCCAGGATGGAGGGCCACAATCAGAAACGTGGCCATGGAAAGAGAAAACGAGGCCGTAAGCCGCTGCCGGCCTGACAGTCTAAGCTAATTTCATTAAGTGCCTACGGAGTCTCTCTTCACAGACTGAAGCACTTCAAAAGCTCCATCCGTATTTGGACCTGTGGGGTGAGTGCAAGAAAACGCTAAGGATGTTAGACATCAGGCTAAGGCCAAGGCTAAAGATAGCTCTGCCTTTTTTCCAAAGAAAAGCAGAGGAAAATAATTTTAATTGACAGCCAAACAGAAAACTATAAACTCATCTCAGATTTTGTAACAATTTTAGATGATTATATTTTGGTACCCAGGAGTGCTTAACCACTGAGTTACATCCCCCAGCCCTTTTTATTTTGAGACAGGGTCTATGTTGCTTAAAGCCTCACTGAATTGCTGAGGCTAGCTTCAAACTTGTGATCCTCCTGCCTCAGCCTTTAGAGTCACTGGGATTACCGGTGCACACCACCATGCCTGGCTATTTTAGATATTCTTTTACTGTTTATTATTAAGATGGTCTACTATTTTTTGATGATATATGTAATGTTTATATTAGAACATTTGACCTTGTGTTTGATCCACCTATAAAATGCCAACAGCTTATTAACATAAGTACAAAACCAGTAGGGAATTCTGGAGTATGGCTCAAAGTCTCCAGAGCTTTTTCAGGCCTTGTGTAAGAGGAATGAATAAAAATGGCTTGGCTGGGGGTATGGCTCAGGGGTGGAGAGCTTACTTACCATGCACAAGGCCCAGCATGGGGTGGGGTGGGGGAAAACTTGTCTGCTTTTTAATTTATTGGTATCAGAAACTAACCACACTAAATCTAATTTTTGCCTATTAGATTTAGTGATATTAAATATTGATAAAAGCTGCTTATGGTAACAAAATGGGAGACTGGTAGAGAAATCAGTTAATAATCTATTGACAAAGAATTCTATTAGCAAACACATGACTTATTTCTAAATTTACTTTATGCTAATCTCTTCCTTTCTTTATTTTGAGAGAATTTTTTTCATCTGGTTTTTGTTTTTCCTTTTATTTATTTGTGTTTGCGGTGCTGGGGATTGACGCAGGACCTTGCACGTGCCAGGCAAGCACACTATCACTGAGCCACCTCTCTAGCCCCTTAATCTACGTCTTAATAAAACCACTGACACTTACACTTGCTCCATCCATTATCAGCACCGATTTTCCAGGAGAGAGATGAGAAAGATAATGTAGGGCTGTATAAGCTCGTACTCCATCCCGAATGGTTCCAGCTGCTTCTGTCCATGTAACCTTTTCTGGTTTATGAACTACCACAGGAATAAGATGAAACAATCCATTAGCAAATCCTACTAGTTCTGCCTTCTGCATCTATTTCATTCCATCTCTTCATCTGTGGACCATGGCCCTGGCCAAGCCCCTGCTGCTGTTAATCTGCCTCCTACATTATGGTTTCCCTTCTTGCCCATGTCTGATCCATTCTGAAGATAGGGCATAGTAAGTACCGAGTGAGTGTATTTATTAAACTTTTTATTGTGAAATATAACACATTCAGTAAAGTACATGAAGCACAAAGCATAGCTGCATTAATAACTATAAAGCAAAAGGTGAGTAACCCCATCCCAGTGGAGAAATAACGGGTAGCTATCATCCCAGCAGCCTCCTCTCTCCCCACCAGAGGGCACCATCTTACCTCAATTTCTGGTTCACTTTCATAGTTCATGACTCAACTATGCATTCCTAAATACCACCATCCAGCTTTGCCTGGTTTTGAACTTGGCCTAAATGGAACTTTACCCTATCTCTTTCCTTTTATGTCCAAACTGTTTTTCAGATACACTTTTTTTGTGCCTTTCACTTGGGAGACTGCTGTGGTACTCGAGTTTTTGTTTCATGGCATCCCACTGTGTACAAACACCTTTGCTTATCTGTTCTTCAGCTGATGATCATTTGCATTGTTTCTAGTTTTTGGCAGTGACAAACAATGCTGCTAAGCATGTTCTTGCATAAAGGATACTGTTACACTGTGTGGGGTCCCGGAGTGTATTACCTTTGACTTAGTTGCACATTTCCATTGTGCTTGGGTAAATTCACTCTCACTGCAGTGTCTAGTTACAGGAAACTCTTTATCAATCCTTGGCATTTTCAGACTTTTACATTTTGCAAGCCATCTGTTTGGTATAGAGTTCTATACCAATAGATTATTAACTGATTCCTTTACTAGTCCCATTTTGTTACCATAAGCTGCTTTTATCTATAGGAATCAAAAATTAGATTGTGTAATTAGTTTCTAATTTACATGCTGGTGTGTAATGGTTTCTTACTATGTTTGAAATTTGCTTTTCCCAGACTACTGAGAAGGCTGAGCCTCTGCCTACATTTGCTAGTCTTCTGGAATTCTTTTTGTGAAGTGACTGTTAAAGTCTTTGTCAAAATTTCTATCATTTGTTTTTTTCTTATTATGGACTTACAGGAATTATTCCATATGAGATATTTATGCTCTAAATATTACAAGTGAGTAGCCCTTATCTGCAATGCTTGGGACCAAAAGTGTTTTGGATTTTGGCATATGTGCATATACACATGAGATATCTTGAGGAGAGGACCCAAGTCTAAACCTGAAATTCATTTATTTCACATATACCTTATATACATAGCCTGAAGGTAATTTCATACCTTTATTGTGACTTTGTTTTGTCTGCAACCTGTCACATGAGGTCAGGTATAGAATTTTTTACTTGTGGCATCATGTCCACTACTCAGAAAATTCTGATTTTGGAGTATTCTTGGATTTCTAATTATTGATGCTCAACCTGTATTTCAACTTTATGCTTTTCTTTTCTTTTTTCTTTCTTCTTTTTTTTTTAAGAACGAGGAACAGGGGCTGGAGCGGTGGCTCAGTGGTTTCGGCGCTTGCCTGGCAAGCATGAGGACCTGGGTTCAAACCCCAGCACCACGTACACAACTGAGTGTTGGAGCAACTAAGGCCATGTGAAAAACTAAATAAAGTTGTTTCTCTCTTTCTCTGTCTCTCTCACTGTCCCTCTCTCTTTAAAAAAAAAAAAAAAAGAACGAGGGACAGAGAAACAATTTTTTATTTACTTTTTCATGTGACTTTCATTGCACCGACACCCATGGCTTTTCTTTTTAATCACATTAGTAGTATCTTTGAAGACAAAAGCACTGGAATGATAGCTTTTTTTTTTTTTAATTTTAAAAACAAAATTCTGGTGGCTGGAGTGGTTTCTTGGCGGTTATGGTGCCTGCCTGGCATGCATGAGTACACGAGTTCAAACCCCAGCACCCACATACACAACGAAGTGTCTGAGTAATGAAGGTTACTTAAAAAACTAAATAAAAATTGCTTTTCTCTCTCTCTCTCTCTCTCACTGTCCCCTCTTTCTTTAAAAAAAAAACAAACAAACCCAAAATTCTGGGGCTGGAGCAGAGGCTCCGTGGTTTGAGGGCTTGCAACGGCATACACCAGGACCTGGGTTCAAACCCCAGCACCACATACATAACTAACTATTGAAGAAACAAAGGCCAGATGGAAAAATATAGTTCATTCTTTCCCCCCCAACTTAAGAAAACAAAAAAACAAAAAACAAAAAAACCCAAAAACCAAAACCAAAAGAAAAAAAATTCTAAAATTTCTCTGCTTAAAATTTATCAATGGCTTTTCATTACACTTGGACTAAAATGCAAATTCCTAATATAGCTTAAAAATTTCTATATATCTGACTATTAAGCTGTTTCTTAATGTTTCACTAACTATAGTGTTCATGTTGTAAACTGAAAGTTATTTTTTTCACCGTACAAACAATCCTTTCTCATTTGACCTAAAAATGCCTTTTTTTTTTTTTTTGTGCTGGGATTGAACCCAGGGGCATTTAACCACTGCGCCACATTCCCAGCCTTTTTAATTTTGAAACAGGGTCTCGCTAAGCTGCTGAGATTACAAGTGTGTGCCACCGCGCCCGGGCTTAATACATGTTTTACAGTCTTTCAAACGTGTTTTCTCTAAGGGCAATAGATTCAGACGGACTAGACGGAGCAATCTTCACTGCGCTCCCGACAGACTACTGCCATCTAGTGGAGCATGCAAGCATCAGTGTTGAAAAGTTCAGGCAGATGATCAGGGAATGACAACAGTTAACATGCTAAGTACCAAGTGATAGCACAAACAGCATTCTATTTAATACAAAGCTATTTAAGATAGCTATGACATTATGATGCATGTATTTTTGTTTCCTCCTAGATTCATGGCTATAACTCCCATTGTCCTTGTTTATTATTCTTTTTTTTTAAAGAGACAGAGACAGTGAGAGGGAAAGAGGGGAAGAGGGGGGGAGAGAGAGAGAGAGAGAGAGAAAATTTTACTCAGTTTTTCATGTGGTTTTTGTTGCTCAGACACTCCACTGTATACATGGTGCTGAGGTTTGAACCTGCGTCCCTGTGCATGAGAGGCAAGCACTGTAACCACTGAGCCACTGCTCCAGCCCCATCCTTTTTTATTCTTGAATGACAAGTACAATAATGCATAATGTCTTGTAAAAGCATTTGACCTTTTGTCTTTGGTTCCTGAAGCAGCTTCTGAATAGCTTCAGAGCAATGAAGTTTAGTAAAAGACAATCTTTTATAATGTTGGGGTGTTTTAGCCTCAGAAAGCGAAGTCTCTGTCTCTCTCTCTCTGACCTTCTCTTGCCCTCGTTTCCCCTGTTCCTTCTCTCCAAGGCAGAAACTAGAATTCCTCTCCCCCAAGGTGAGTCAGAGAAACTAAAATCAAATTTGCCTGCTTTCCTGTTGTGGAACTGGGCTGGCCATAGAGAAATCCTCTTACACACCTTGCCTGACAGCAGATATTAAGGCCTAAATTTTAGAAAGGGCTCTGCCTCATCTTGGAAGGAACGCTGCACAGAAAGGCTAAGAAGATTTAGAAGAAACAGATCTTGGGTTTTTCTACTAAATGTTCTTTTTGTCCAATCTCATTTCTACGTGGTTGTCCCCACAAGAAACTCAAATGGATAGGGTTAATGAGAGATCTAGAAAGCTGAACATGTGGAGGCTTGCAGGAAGGCAAATAAGACCTCATCCATGTGCTGGGAGGGTGGACGCCCAAATCAGCAGGGAAAGAAATTCCTAACTGGGACCTTGCCCTAGGTATGTGTTCATTTGGCTGTTTATTAATATCCTTCAAAACATCCTTTACTACAAACTGATAAACTTGTTTCCCTGAGTTCTGCAAACCATTCTGGTGAATTAATTAAGCCTAAAAGTTGGAACCCCAACTTGTAGCTGGTTGACCAGAAGTTCTGAAGGCCCAGATTTCTGACTAATATCTGAAGAGGACAGCCTTGTGGTACTGAGCTCCCAATCTGTGGGATCTGATGCTATTTCCAGGTAGACAGAATCAGAATGAAATAGGATGAGAGAATGCTTAGCTGGTGTTTGCCGTAGAACTGACTGTTGATGGGAAGAAATCCCTACATATTTTGAATATATAGTAGAAGAAACTGAGATTGTGTTTGTTTTTTTCTACCCAATAGCTATTCTCCCAATTTTATTAAGAGTTGGGGTTCAGGGTAACCCATTTCCCCAAGGCCCATATAGAGACAAAAATAAATATGACTTCAAAGAACATCTGCTCTAACAGTTCATGCTCAAGCTATGTACAGTTTACTTATATGGCCTTTCTTCTGGAACACAGCCCATCATTTTATCAAAATACCAGTCATGCAGACCATAAAAAAACATTAAAGACAGTAAAAGGTCCTAAATTACAAGGTTAAATGTGGGTTAATGTCAACATCCTTGATTCTTTTTTTTTCTTTCTTTCTTTTTTTTTTTTCAGGGCTGAGGACCAAACTCGGGGCCTTGCACGTGCTAGGCAAGTGCTCTGCCACTGAGCTAAATCCCCAACCCCCTTGATTCTTTTTTTAAAGAGAGAGTTAATTTTTATTTTTTCATCTGGTTTTTGTTTTTCCTCCACTTAATTGTGTATGTGGTGCTGGAGATCAAGTCCAGGTCCTCGTGCATACCAGGTTGAGCCACCTTTCCAGCACAAGATCCTTGATTTTGTGTTAGGTGGTCAATAGGTGTTTATTATGTTACAAAAACTAAACAAATAAGAAGAGTCATGTGTCGATTAATAATAAGTATATCAGGGGCTGGAGCGGTGGCTCAGCGGTTTCGGCGCTTGCCTGGCAAGCATGAGGACCCGGGTTCGAACCCCAGCACCGCGTACACAGCTAAGTGTTGGAGCAACTAAGGCCATGTGAAAACCTAAATAAAATTGTTTCTCTCTTTCTCCGTCTCTCTCACTGTCCCTCTCTCTTTAAAAAAAAAAAAAAAAAAAA